>JAZGTK010000944.1:0-48292 GCA_036877625.1 Ambastaia sidthimunki
TAAAAAAATAATATCTGTATTTCATTGTCATTGGCATTCAGCTGTTCTGTATTATATGTTTCTCTGAGCGTGTTTCTTTGTATTGATTATATATATTAAGATGTAAGTCAGGAGTGAATGTTATTTAGAGCTTGTGCTAGCCCAGGGATTCCAGCCTTAAGTGTCATTTTGGAAGAGGAAAAGACGAATGGATCAGGATTATACAAGATCCATACTCACTGCAGTACCGCTTTGGTGTATGTGGGTGTGTAGAACATCACAATGCTTCATTATACACATGCTGCATGTCTGCGTTTTACCACCGAATGCCCACGTGATCTCACCGAATACCCCCATTTCACACACACGCACGCACCCTTCGTTCTCATGTCACAGAAGAGAGAACAAGAGTTTACAGTGCAAAAGGATAGAAAATGAGTGAGAATCTGCTGCCATGGTGACTAGCCCAGCAGTATCTAATAGCAACGGGTTGCTAGGTAGCCAGGGCCGTTTCAGAAAGCAGAACAGAACGCAGCATAATGCAAGTGCTCATGGTAGATGATACAGGGAAAGATAGAGAAAAATTGACATATGACCATAAAGCCACTCACTGACTCACAAACTACCACATCATTTCCTTTCATTTCAGCCATACAATCAATTGCACAGTATTTGAACATTATGCTCTTTAGGAGGGGGTTGGACAAACTTCTAAGGAGGACGACTGAAGCATCGGTTTGCACACACTTGTTGTAGCGCAGCCCACACACACATTGTTTAGTCACCAAATGTTTATGGATTTTTCCAGTCATTTCTACTGTTAAAACCTTTGAATTTGTTTCTAATGGGAAACGGGCCACAGAATCGGTTGTATTAACTCACCTTATCACTATAAATCTGATCTCGTTTGGGTAATTGGCAAGGAAATAATAAAATACAGTTTGCAAGCGTAACAAGCAGTGAACTGTGATTAGATTCTGGGAGACTACAGAACAGTTTTGTACGTGATGTCAACCCAGTTTACCATGCTTCTGTGACACCGCGGTTGATTCTTTTGACAGCTCATGAATGTGAGGTATGGGAGGGCCTAATTAATGCGGACAAATTGATTAGTAACAGGTGAGCGAGGTGTACAAGGCAATTTAACCACCATCTTGCCTGAATGGATTGGACATGTTGCTCGCCTGTGTGTGCAGGAAATACAATGGGCTTCTTTTGACATGCCAAACTGACGGACGGTTTAGATGCAGTTCTGAATACCGCCAGCTTGTTTTTTGGTGGTGTGTACATTGTCTGTAGATTAATCTGCCAGATGCGCCTGCCAACGTTGCCTGATCAGTAGGTTAATTTTATATGTTCAGCTCCGAGTTAATAGCCCACAGCTGCAATGGAGGAAGAGCGTGTTAAAAGCTTCTTTATGGTAGCTTTACTTTTAGGTCACTAGCTTTGTCGTTTTTGTCTCATGCTGTTTTGTTTCTGATTGATTTGATAGATGGTGTTTGTCTGGCTGGTATTTGGAAAAAATTATTAAAAATGTTTTATTAATTATGGCTTATATAGATCTGAGGTATGGACATGCCTTCAGGCCAGAGCTAAATATTGATTATCCACATTATAAATAAAAAAGCATGACTTTACCTTGAATGTCATTGCTAGCATATTAGTAAAATTTTGTAGGGATATAACTGAAACTTTTCCAAAATTTAGTAAACAAAAGTAAACAGAAGTAAACAAAACCGGAGAAAGCCAAGATATTCCAAAGACAGACTTCAAAAGGTTCTAATGTTTTCCTGACCTAAGCACATATTAAAATGTTTAATGTTCTATAGTAACAAAACACATCTCTATCTGTCTTAGTCTTGTTCCATTTCATTTCCATTTCGTGGGCAATTTTAAAGTAGTAGCCTGCAATTGAAAGGTGTTTGTTGAGCAGTGGGTGGCATACAGCATCTGAGAGTGAATGACACTGCAGTGTATATACATACATACATTTCTCTGAACAATATATTATTCATCACCATTCTGTGTCTCAAGGGCATATTTCCATTCTGCATGTATATTGCAGAAGACACATTTGCAAATGACTTGCCTGTGCACATGGCACATGTTGTACAGCCCAGTTAACCAAAGTAACAGAACGATACTCAACATTTTTATATAAGCCTTTATTCAATTTTCCCGTCATGCCTCTTCACTGTAATTGGTCTGTTTGCCAGCATCCCAGTTAACAATTTTAGGCTATAAGAATGTTTGCCAACTGTTTTCATTAAATAAAAAAATGTTATTTTGAATGTCAAAGAATGCTCAAAATGTCCAGTTTTTTAGACATTGTATTAACATTATTGCTTGGGTATATGAATGTTGTTGTTTTTTTAAATTGTGACATTCCATCAACAATTTAAGAATAACTTTTTTGATAAATATGTTGGGTGACATTCAAAAAGTGTTCTACCAACGTTACTGCAAGAACATTTTTGATAATGTTGCTAGAACATTAACAAACATTTTGAGAACATTTCCGGTTAGCCAGGATCTTTCCCAAAAACATTCATTGTACTCTTTGTACCTTCTCCATGGTTAATTGTCAGTTTGGGTGCGTATTGTTTTGTCTCCTGCTTGCACATTAACGTGGAAGTAGGAGACAATGTGGCACACAGTAATTTGTGCCACATTTGAGGTATATTTCAGTTCATATAAGACTCTGCATTTTAACAGTGCCCGATAAACCATCATGGCAGTGATTACTGTACAATTTATGTTCACCTATAGGCCCCACTTAGAGCATGAGCTTCATTTGTAAGCTTGAAGAGATCAGGTCAAATTAGTGCACAGAGTAACAGTGTTCAAAATTCAGTTTTATTACCACTGAGCCGTTGAGCAAGACAGTCCCACAGTCAAGAATAACCTCATCACTGCTGTGACACAAGAAAACTGGATTATGGTTTTTTGGTAAATGCATTATGTCAAAAGTTAGTGACTGAATTTACACATGACTGAATTTATGGTTCTTATCAAAAAACTTTTTGATTTTAAAGTTTATCCTTAAAGTCTCCAAATTACACGGTGGCTGAGGGGGTAACACTATCCTACACAGCAAAGAGGTCCCTGGTTCGAATCCCTGCTGCCTTTCTGTGTTTGTATGTTGCCGTGGGTTTCTTTTATTCCAAACGTGCTGATTTGAAATTTCTAAATTATATGCAGGTATGAATGTGTGTCTGTCTGCGTTAGCCTTGTGATGGACTGGCCAACTGGTCAGGGTGGTTCCTGTCATGCTTAAGCTAGCCTCCAGCACTCTTTGTGACCCCAGAACAGATATAGATGATGGATGGATGATGTAATTTCATTTACATTTATTCATTTAACAGACACTTTTATCCAATGCGACTTACAAGTAGGGGAGCATTTAACATGTTGCCTTAGGAGCCAAAATTTCATAACTACTATTCCTTTTTTTAATAGATGAGCTGAATCAGGTAGCAATGGAAACACGTGGCCAGCACACATGGGAACTCATTTAATGCCGTTTAAAAGCATCCCAGGTTTAACCGCTAATGAAGTTGGTTGAGAAAATGCTGCAGTGCTTGTAGAGGCTAAAATGGGTTTTTGTTTGTTTTGGTCAGTCCCATACTTGCATTGGTAAAATGTCCATTTTAATGGCTTCATTATTTTTACATTTGTAAAATGGTCATAGTTTGTTCAAAGGTTTTACAGGTAGTGCTACATTCATCTCATGATCATTATACATGAATGCTAACACACACACACACACACACACACATGTTGGGTTGTCATGTTTTAAGGGGACATTCCATAGACATAATGGTTTTTAAACTGTACCAACTGTACTGATAAATAGATTATTATAATTTGATGATCATTATGATAAGCTTGATTCCTCATATGAACCAAAAAATGTCCCCACAAGGTCAAAATGTACTGGTATTACTACTTGTGGGGAGATGTTTGGTAGTAACAGGACCACCTACGCACACACACACATACTTGTTTACTTCATTAGTTCACATTTTGACAGGAATCTAACAGCATTTTTAAACAAACCGTTGTGAGCTGTTGTGTCCATTAACAGCTGAGGGTGGGATTTGAATCCCCTGTCAATGGTTTATAAAAGTACAGCAGCTTGAGGGACCTTCCATAGTGGCTTTAGCCCTGCCATTCTCTGGAACAAATTCTTATTTACCTCAGTGGATGAGCTTGGATCTAACCTCCTGTAGCTTTTAGCAGAAGCAAGGACAGTAGGGTTCTCTAAAAGGCATATATGCCCATAGGCTTCACTATCTGAGTTCAATTACCGTTTCTGTTTGGGTTATGATGGAGAGCCAGCAGGGATTAGGCAGACAGACACAAAGCAGCTTTATTGGTGACGGCTTATGTAACATCAATTAATGAAATATAGCTCCACTAAAGGAGCTTTTCACCTCAAATTACCTCAAAAAGACACTTTGCCCTACTGTGACAAAGTACCTGAGCAGAGCTGCTTGGTTCCTGGACCCTGGTTCTGTAAGTTGCTTTGGATAAAAGCATATGCCAAATATATAAATGTAACGTAAATGAAAATGTTCTTAGAACTGGCCTGCAAGATGAGGAATTGTGCTATGCAAAGTAGCTTTCAATTACTGGACGCCAGTACTTGGTTAACATCATTTCTATGGCGTGCTGAAAAAACAGCGTGTGCATATAAATAATATCAGAGTGCCGTTTGTTCCTAGTGCATTTTTTCAAAGTGACAAGGCAAGCTTGACCTTGTTTCCATGCGTGTATAATGTGTGTGGATCTGTTTAAAAGTGCACACCTGGTTGTATGTGAGGGGTTTAGACAGAGACCACTGACCTTGTGAGTGCAACAGATCGATTCTCCCTGCTGTATTGTGCTGAGTAGATGGGTTCTGTTTTGGGGTGGTGGACCACTGGTCGATAAACGTATCCTTGCCTTTTCATTTTTGTCTCCTTAATAAAGTGAACTGACAAAGAATCAGGAACACTATAATGGAACAAGAGCAACATATGGAATCATTTCATATGGTTTAGTTTACCCATGAGGGATATAAAGTGAGTGTGTGAGGGTATATAGAGAGATTTGGTATAGTTCAGATGCACACAAGAGACATGTCAGGGACAATGGCTGTGATTGACAGATTGCTGAGAGAATACCAAGATGCCGCGATTAAGACGTGAAGGTTCAGGTTGCCCTGACATTTGCCGAACTTGGTAAGATGAAGTTTCTGATAAGCTGTGGTTTTTCTGATAGAAACAGCTGCTTGAGAGATGGCTTCACATATTGGCACACACATTGTGTGTGTGGTGCTTTCTTATCCAGGGCTTATGTAGGTCTTTACATTTATGCATTCAGGAGGTGATTATACTAATAGCAACTGTTTGTAGCACATATTTGATCGAACAGAATCGAACCCATGACCATAGTGTTGCTAGCGCAATGCTCTCTCCTCCAGTTGAGCTGTGATCTTGAACAGAATGCAAGTCAACAATACTTTACACTTTAAAAAAAATTATTTTTCCAAGCGTTAAGAAACAAACTTCAAATAGTTTAAAAAGATATTGTCAAATCTAAGATGGAAAAGAAAATGTAAAGCAAGCTCACAGTGTTCTGTACCCTAATAAAAATTCCACTTTTGTTTGTAGAGGTCCTTAAACCAGGTCAGCATTACATACAATTTCTGCCAAATTTTATTTTCTTTTTGCCAAGAAGCAAATGGGAAAAGTTGCGTATTGTAGTTTTCTGCCTATAGTCCTTGTTCTGTGCTTCCTGAGATGGACTGTTCATAGCTTCCACTAGAATGCATTCCAAAATGTCTATTGTGTGCTCCATATAGATTATACAGGACTTCATAACCACCAGTTTGTATTGGTGCTTCGCTTCTTGGTCTTTCGGTTATACTTCCTGTATTAATCTATTCATTGCAGCTCGTTCAACTAGCAGTCAGTCAGAGGTTTGTTATTAATAATACTTACTGTCCTCTAACCACCACACTGCACATGACCAAAATGATATAGAGATTAAAGCCCTTATGAAACTCATGCAATTATAACTGCGACTGCCTGAGGTCGTGCCTTGGTTAATGTTTACTGTATTTTCAGATTGTTTAATAATGCAGTCATGGGGGTAGAGCGTCCCTATAGGTTTCTGTGTGCTTTAATGAGGGTGACCTAAAATCTATTCTAATGCCTTGATATATTTTCTGTGTCTATGTAAAATTGTGCGGTCTTTGCTGGGTAACAAACAAATAATTCATATGATGACATGGGTGTGTGTATATATTTATGTGTGGGTTTATAAATTTGTACCCAAAAGTCAGCGAAACCTGATAAATCTGAGCAAAACCTCTTTTTGAGGACGTCCTCATTTTTTAAAATGCTATAAAAATATAGTAAAGTTTTTTTTTATTGTGAAAATGCAAAAGGTTGTTTGTTAGGGTTAGAGTGTAGGTTATATGGTTTATAAATAGTTGTGTATATAAACAATAGGAGTCTATGGAATTTCCCTATTTAGATAAATTAAAACGCGTGTGTGTATGAATATACATATATATATGTGTGTGTGTGTGTATATATATACATATATATATGTGTGTGTGTGTGTGTGTATATATATATATAATATATATATATATATTTGTATATTTATGTGTGTGTGTGTCATATTGAAGCACACTTGTGTGCAATCTAGGTGCACATTTCTCCTTATTTGCACATCCATTGTAACCGTGCTGCATAATTTTCCACCCCACATTGTTCATTTATGCACTATTTTGCCACAGTCAGTGTGTTACTTTTCTGCAGGCTGTGTTGTGAACATACCCATGCAACACAGCCCTCTATTAGGTGGCCTTCACGCTTTAGCGTCTTTAACCCGCCGCCTCCTGCGCAGGTAGGTGATCTCCACGCTGCCTCTGCTGCAGTAACGCAGTCCCTGCCAGCTCACCGCTCTCCTGGTGCCAGTCGGCCCACGGTTGCCAGGATACGCCATCATAAACAGACAGTCACAGAATACAAATGTAGATGTTAGAGGAATAACTATACGTTGCGGGGGAGGTGAAAGCAGACCTGACAATCTTGGCAACCCAGAGCAGGAGATGTTAAACCATTCCACATGGTTCAATACTAAATCATGTGAGACCAGAATGACCTTCCTATAGGGCAAAGCGCTTTTCTCATGGGCATCATATGTTAGGATCTCTTCATTCAAGCTGCTTTTCGAATCTTTAGTACACAACACACCAAGAATAATTCAATTTAAACTGTCACTCTGTAAATTATCAAATTGATTAAAGCAGAATGAAATTAAAAAGTCTTTTCAAGTCTTTGCCTGCACATGAAAAACGAGTAAAAAAATTGCCATGATACTATCTTGTATTTAGGTGTTCCTATAGGTGTTCCTGTAGTTCAGTAGGTCTTGTAGCTTAATTGGTAGAGCATTGTGTTAGCAGCACAAAGGTTGTGGGTTCGACCTCCAGGGAACATACACAAAATGTATACGCTATGCACTGTAAGACACTTCGGATAGAAGAGTTTGCCAAATGCATAAATGTAAACCTGCATGCACTCCTGTGCTGGTTTGTGTTTGGAGGTTGCCTCCATTCGGGCAGTATGTTTGCAAGAGCAGTACTGAGCATCTAATTAGCTCGTTTGTAGTCTGTGATGCCCTGCAGTATCTCTGGAATAATGAATCATCTCACACTGTTTTCCGATTTCAGAGTATTTCTGAGACTGAGATTACTGCCTGACCTACATGAATGCCTTCCTCTTTCTTAACAGTGTATGTATGCAATTACAGATTTTTTATTAGTTATTTCTTACAGTTTTTAAAGTCTTTAATTCTCAGCACTTGGAATATAAATGAATTATAGGAGCATTTAGGGAAGCCATCAAGATGTTGGTGCGCTGTTCTTTAATCGATTGTCACAGGATACACATCCCGTTTGCTTCAACGCTTTGTTTACACAACATGCTAAGTGATTTTAGCCCTGTAATAAATGACAGCGAATGCTAACAAATGTGTTTAATCTGTGTCCTCATACTTAACTGCACACTAGATTATAGTATGAGCTAGAAATGTACTGCATGCTAGAAATGTGTGCATGCTAGAAATGTGTGCATGCTAGATTTTAGTACTACATAATAGCATGCAAGTAGTAGAAATAAATGTTTTTTTTTATTATTTCTGGGACACACACAGTGTGACAGATGGTTGATGACCAAACAGATTTTGCTTTTCTGAGCATGCAGTGACAAAATAGGAGAAGGTAACATGTAGGCAAGTTAAAGAATGACACTGTGAAAATTAGTTTTCTCCCAACATCCTTCATAGTTTTGAAGACTTTCAAAAGTGAGCTGTACTGTGTGTGTGACAGGGGTCCTTTGAGGTGAATATATTTTAATTTAAGCCTCTAAGCTCAATGTGAATGCTTTTAAGATAGGTCAAAACAACTGTGCTGCAGGCCTTTTTGAGTGCAAATTTTCAACTAGTATACTGTATTTGCCTTATGTGGATCATTTTTGATTCTTAGAATTTGATCCCTAAAGATGTTTTCTTGCAAGGTCACAATCTTATTTCAGTGTGCAAAAGTATTAAGTTTCATTTTGTAGACTTCTTTTTGGTTTCATTTGTTAAGATGAATGTGCACCTATGAAAAACGAAACAGCAAATTTGCCATGTTTTTTTTTTTATTTAATTAGTTTTTCCATTTACCTTGACATAAACAGCAGGTGTCAATCTAGGTAAATGACACACAGCATATTCTAATAGCACTTGCTTGTTGTTGGAGTCCTTATACGGTGTCTATATTTGATTGGTTTAAGAGTAACAAAAAATAAAGATTAGAAGCGCAAAGTGAAAATGTAGCAGTTGAATTAGCTGTTGGAATTTTCTAAAGAAAAGTGTGTGTGTTTTTTTACCACTACAGTGCTAAGGTGTTATGGGTGGTTGCCAGGGCGTTGCTATGTGGCTTCTAAGGTGTGCCAAACCGGTTATTCACGTCTAACTCAAAAGATCCCACCCCAAAATCTCTTTATGGGTGTCTGCTTTGGTGTAAGGAATTTTTTTTGTCCCTGTTTTATAATATAGTAGGTGAAATTGCAAACCAATTTCTCAAGAAAAGCAATACCACACTTCTTAAGAGGTGCCATTTGAGATAACATTCATATCCATAGCACAAATGGCATACGATGAGTTTTACATTAATACTGGTTTGTAAATCCATAAAACCAATAGAAATGGTGATTCTTCCATTAGTAACAATAAACCCGATGATTTTTCAGCTGTGGGTAAATCTGTGTGATTTGTCTGCATATGTACACACGTGCTACATATGTGCATGGCTATTACAATCTAATCATGTCTAAACCCAGCAACTGTACAGCAACCCATGTACAGTAGCAAACATAATAAATCGCTGATGTTTTAAATGCATCTGCCTTTCCACTTGTTAATTCACTGTTAATTCAATAGTTCTGTTTTACTGTTAGCAAGCCTGTAAAAATATAAATTAAGAAATAAAATAGATGGAACATTGTCATTCACAGCGATGCCCATAATTACTCATTACTGTAAAACTACATGATAATTAACCCACTTTCTAAATCTACATACAAGCAATATCTAAAAAATAAAGCAACTCATAATTACAGTAATAGTAATTATTATAATTTTACAGAACTGTATTTAAAATTATGATGTACCTAAAATTACGATCGGTGTAAAATACTGAAAGGCGTGTTATTTGGTTATCCTACTTAGCTGTGGCCCAAACATTGTTTTGAAGTTTAGCAAAAACAAATTGCATTGAGAATGATTTATTGCTTTATGATCCCGCGCTGTACAGTCAGACAGTTCTGTGGTGTTCTTCTTTAATTTTTACACTTCCCATTCTTAGGACTTATATATATTGTATAAGCAAACACATTCTGGGTCAAGAAAAAGGCTTGTTATTCATCCCCGCGGCAAAGGCACAGAGCTTCAGCATATCTCATTCTGATTTACTACAGAGCCCACGCGAGTGTTTAGAACAGCCTTTTTGTTACCCTACAAAGGATTGTGGGTAATTTTCTTTGCCATTATGTTAACTGTGAACCAACGTTTACATTATGATTAGATGCATGAGTTGTGACAGTAGTGTGACATGTGAGACAGTTCATTAGTAATTGCAATGTTTTTTCTTCCAGAATTCAGTAGTGAGTGTAGAGAGTGTAATAACTTGATTAAGGCTATTTTCCATGTACGTTGAGAGCATTGGGCATAAATCTTAATGGATTATCACATGACTTCTACAAACATGTTATTCATATTATAAATTCTCATTTAAATTATTACCATGGTAGATATTTCAGAAGAGTAATATGTAAGCACAGTAATATGTAAACAGAAGTCATTTAAATGTTTCTTAACACCCCTGGCTTGAATAAAAAGTTTTTATTTTTATATTCTAATATATATATGTAAATATACTAATATATACTTTATATTGCTTATGTGTCCCCAGTCAAGTCTCAAGTCAATAATAACACAAGATGGTATTAAAATTCATGCTTGCTTAGTAATTACCAAATACTATATATTCAATAACTTTTCTGAATATCCCTGGATCATGATTCATTTCCCAGGATTAATAAAACCAAATTTCAAATACTAACATTTTATTGGTCCGGTTGGATGCTAGAAACAGTATTTATTTTTATTCTGTGTGTGTAGGCTTAAGGGCTTTGTTTTTTCTTTTTAAAAAAATCACTGTTTGTTGCCCCAACATACATTGGAAATCTGTGAGTCTCTAAACCACCTTGTTAATTTACGATTCAATTTCAAATTGTGTCTGCTAAGATTACTGTGTTAGATGCCTCATGCACAAATAACACAGTCTTCAGTCTCTGGACAGTTTACGTGTTTGATAACATTTGCTCTGGTTTGAGGTGTGTGATTTCAGACCTTGTTAAAAGTTCAATTACTGGCTCTTTGGCGAATAATGGATGAATAGATGACTGAACAACATCCAGGTTCAGAGATGCTATCAGGATGGGAAATGCCTCCATTGATCCATATATGTAGGTTTGTTTATCAGAATAATGATAGTTTATCACAGTGTCTTTAATTAATAGTGAGTTTCTATTTGGAAATACTGAATCAGATTATTTTATAACACACACACACATACTTGCATATGTGGTTTAAAGGAATTTTCAGAGGGGATTTTGGTTTACAAAAGACGTAATGATTTTTATACTGAGATCAATAAAACATTTTCTATCCCCTTCACATATCCCCACCCTAAACCTCACAAAAAATATTTTTATTTTAAAGAGCAGCATTAAAAAAAACACCATTTAGCATGTTTTTTTTTTCCGAGGACACAGGCAGTGCCTAATGTTTACATTATCAACCTCATATACAACCACAAACATACGCAAATATTTTGATGTATAATGTTGTCACAATAAACATAACTTACAGTGTATCATAACATTAATGAGAACTCTGATTACATGACATATTTGGATTATTATTATTATTATGTAATTCTAAAGTAAGCAACAAAAATATTGAACGTTTTTTTTCAAGCTCGCCTCACTGCAGCACTTGATCGATATGTGTTGACTTCTGCTGGAAATGTTGCCAGTTAAAGCAGATAATTTTTAAGCAACATAAACACTAGTCCTAGAATTGTACAATTTTAACTACGGAAGAGTTCTTGGAAAAAGTTTTGCCCGTCAATGTGTGTGTGAACTTTGGTCCGTGCACGTGTGCTTGCGTGTGTGCGCGCGTGTCTCCTGTCTAAATCTCACTCTCACTATCAAGACAGCACTGAGCAGCACGTACTGACAGTGAAATAAAGCTTTGCATCTCAGATCAAAGGCACCCCTGGAGAGATGACTCTATATCGACAGATTAAATGGAAATGTATTCTGCTTTTTGTACTGCTATTTTTCTCGCTTTTTTTCTCCACTAAATTGCAAAGGGGCGGCGTTCCCACAAGAGCAACATGTATCAACTTCAAATGGTCCCTTTCTACCTCTTCTCTTTAGTGCACACACTGCAGACAGCTTTGTAAGAGGGTGATGTGAGAGGAAATGAAAGAGGTTTGGGGAGTTGAAACGTTATCTTGGCATCTGCTTGAGTGACCAAATCCTCCTCTACTCTTATAGTCCAGTTTCGATACGTACACAAAAGATCCAAAATTAATACCAGTCAGTTGGTCAGTAACTTTATTAAGATATGCAAGATCATGATTTTTATGAGATTGTTGGAACGATACTTGCACCCTTGTTGATGTAATAACGTGCACGATTTTAGCTCAAATTTACTAAGGAAAGTCACGACTAGCGTTTCTAACAACTTTTACCTCAGTGGAAAGTTCTCCAAAACTCAGTGTGGCAACACATGTCGAATGTTCCTCGCATTAAGGTGCCACATGGAAAATATGAGGAATGAAATGACAATGGGTTTGTGCATTTTTGTGACAGTTTGAGTTTAACAGAGAGACAGACTGAGTTTCGTACAGCCTCCAAGTGACACAATGACATTAATTTGCGAAGAAAAACAGACAAATAATTCCATTGTCATAAGAATGGATTTTTTTAACAAATGTAAAATTTTCATGGTTGGTGAGAATTTTTTCTTCTCAATTTGCTGTCATTTTGAACACTGTGTACATATACTGAACGTTTAAGTAATCCCAGGTGATGTAAAACTGTTTTGTTACAGTAAACATACTCTATATTTTCAGTATGCATACAATATTGTACATTGTTGGCTGCATCCCATCTCTCAGACACCCAGTAATTTTGCTCTGTGTAATTTAGTTGATATGATGAAGTGTCTCAAGCTACAGCGGCTCACAGTATTATGGCGTTCGCTACACTACAAAACTCTCGATCAAGAAGGTCACCGAAACAAGGGCATGAAAGTGAATTGAATCGATCCATATACCTGATCAAGCCTCCATTTGATAGATGGTGTTCCACACAAACTGGCACAGTAATCTGTTTTTCAGGATAAATTGAAAACAGAAAAAAAGAGAAAAAAGTAGGGGAAAAAACAACTGTACAGGCTACCAGAAAACTTTAGCATGCCGTGGGTGGCCATACTTAATGACATGCATAAACCTCCCCACAGGCGAATGTACAGAAAAAAGTTTTAATAATAATGTATAATAATATAGTAAAAAATGCATTCAGCCTAATTTAATAAAAATTTAAACTAGGACTAGTAGACTTTGTTTGTGACATTAAAGACACACAAATTTCACGTTTACATCCATTCTGTGCAATGTTCTGCAGGTTCTTTTTTTTATATTTTAATAACAAAATTTTACTTTTTTACTACTTTTTAATTTTACTTTACTATTTTAGTTCTTTTAATATTGATACAGTGTTATTGGGTTACTGTATACAACAGTTTTTGTCCTGGTTTTGTCTTGTCTTTTATTGAGAGGACAGTGAAGAGGGGACAGGAAATGACACGAGCCGGATTTGAATTCTGATCATCCACATAAGCGCCATCAGTAACGTGTCAAAGCAACATCTCCAGTAACTCTCACTGCATATAAATGATGAGATTATTAAATAATACTTTGATTTATATATTCAGACACATGACAAAGCCGTAGTCAAGAGAAATAATCTAACAAAGGTCACAGAAGTCAAGGATCCAGTTTTTCTTGAGGAAAGAAAAAAATGAATCAGAATTGTGCTTCTGCACATACCAAAATAATGTAACGCAGGTTTGCAAGGAAGGTGGCTGACCTAAAATATTCAAATAATTGAGTAAATAAAGTATTTATTTGTCGTAAACATGATGGACACGGAAAGGTCAAATTGTATTTTCTGGAAACCATCTGTGGTCTATTCATTTCATTCAAGCAGCTTTACCAGAAAATGACTGTGCTGCTGAAAACAGGAAACAGAACTGATCAAACCAGATCTGATGACAGCATATAAATCTGATCACAGCCGATACACTCCTAATAAAAAGGTGCCACAAAAAGTTCTTACAGTGATGCCATAAAAGAACCATTTTTGGTTCCCCAAAAAATACATTTCTTACATTTTTTTATAGTCTAAAGAACCTTTTGTGATACAGAAAGGTTCTTAATGTGTTATTCAAAGTTTATTTATGGAACCCTGTAGCAAAAGAATGTTGTTGTATTGTTTAGCACCTTTCTTAAGAGTGTAGATCAGATCACAGCAGATCTGATGACAACATGTAACTGATCACAGCAGAAAGATCTAATAAACAACATATAACTTTGATCACAGAAGATCTGATCACAACAAATAGATCAGATCATAGCAGATGCAGTAGATCTGTTTACATAAACCAGATCACAGCAGATAAATCTGTGGACCCTTAACACACTTAGAAGCTCCGATGAGCTCCTTTAAACTATTGAAAAATGTATGAAAATAATGCATAAAAATACGCTCATTTGCATCTCACTGCATTCATTTAGACCATAATTCATCTATTCCAATGAAGCGTTAGAAAATGTTCACTTTAGCCTTGATGACTCTACACAGCAGTTATACAGGCCTCATCAATCAGACCTTTCATCACTGAACTGTATAAAGACAATTGTACCTGTACACATAAACACTCATTTGTAATAAACTCCAGTACAGTAAGTCAGAACGCTAGCATATTTATTTAGCTCTTTGCTAGTCTCAGAAATCACTGATTTTAATCATTTCCAGCTATTAGCATTTTAAACTAGAGCGTATGAAACAATGTGTGTTAAAAATTCCTATGAGCATATACGTTTTAAAAAAGCACTAACTCTCTTAAGCAATGCCGTTCAGCTCTCTCTGGAAGTGCTGGAGTTGTGCATGATCTGACTCTGAGATGAGATCATGAAGTTATTTTTAAAATCACACTTTGACCACCAAACCACTAGCAACAAACTGATTGCATCCACAAAGCCTTATAACACGATCAACAACAAGTTAGCAAAAATAGCGGCGAGAGAGAGAGACAAAAACACACTTTTTTAGGGTAAGACCAGACAACAAAACGACACAAATTCCCTGGGGAAGTGACAGCAAACTGTCACAACACACCAAGTTAAAAATCCATTGCAAAGAAAACACATGCACCTGTAAACTGTCACCTTGACTCAGCATGATGCTAAAAATTGAAGTAACACTGAGCTACAGGGTTTATTATAAAGGAAACTACTTCATAATCTGTACCATCTTAGATCTGTAAAATTCTATAATCTCTTCTAATATCACACTTGTTTGACAATGTACATCTTTCATTTTCTTAAAAGCAGCTTTGAAACTATATGTATTGTATAAAATGCTACACAAATGAATGTAAATTGAATTGAATAAACAGGGAACGCAAAAATAATAACCAGGAACGTTTCCGACATCCTTCTTACAGTAAAATATAAGAATTGTAAGGTGTTTTGGGGGGTGGACTAGCGCTCTCTTTAGCATGAGATAAATGTTTCACATTATAAGGGAGATGAGGCGGCCGAGCTTTGCACTATATATTCTGGGAAGAAGCTTGATGCCACAGCTCATACTTAGATATATTAGGTGTTTGGGTAATGATCAAAACATTTGGGAATAATTTAGCTTGCCCTCAATTTTAAGCAAGATAACATAGTGCTCTTATTCCCTATTAGGAGCATTTATTGGATTTATCAGCGTGACTCTCAGTAGCACCACGATCATAGCTGATCTGTTCATTTGCTTATCGTTTTAAAGCAGGGCCCGCCCCCTCACATATGCATATCCTAATATGTGTAACCTCGGTTTGGCATGTAGCAGATGCCTGGAGGTTTTGCCTGCCAATGCGGGTTTGTTATTGTTGCCGTTTCTGCTGTTATGTGGATGTAGATGTAGGAGGAAGAGAGAAAATGGCAACAGGTATTAATGCTGCTGGTTTCATTTCAGACAGTTTCCATGGCAATCGCAGAGAATCCTTCTCAGGTGGAGAGCTAGCGTGCTTGCTGCAATCCAATAACAGGATGAGTTTTTCTAAATGGCCATGGGGGTGAGTGGGAAGGGCAATCACAGTAAACAATGATTTTTCAGTCAGTCTTAGACCTCCACGCTGTTGAGTTTATCTTTGCAAAACTATTGCATAATGCCATTTGCTCAGGGAATTATGGGAAAGAAAAGTGTTGCCATAGGCACAAGTCAATTGCGCATACAGGTGACAGTTAGAGAGAACGTTAAGAGGTGAAGATATTTCTACAAATGGTGTTTGTGGAAACTGCTCCCGTAACTCAAAAAGTGAGGAGCATGTGTATGAGTCAGTGCTGGTCTTTACAGAAGATAACAGATGTTCTAAAGATGAATTGTGTGAACTGGTTAATTATTGTAAAATTATTTTGATGTTTTGATATTATCAGACGTGACAAAATGAAATGCTCTAGAGTCAGAAAAAAAGCAAACAGCACTGAATTCACAAAAATCTAGTTAATATTTTATCAAATACATCAACACATGTAATAGGAACAAGAAATTGTTGTGCATGTTTTTTCCTGATGAATACAATCACTTTGTACTTTGAATGACAGCTCCCCCTGGGCATTATATGTGGTACTACATGCCTTTGATACTAATCATAACTGGACAAAATTAAACGAATATGAAAACTGGAACTTAATTGAGATCAATTCATTACATGGAACGAACAACATAAAATTCTCAGTAATGAAAATGATTAAGTGTTGACATTATACTGCCAGACATGGAATAGTCATCTAAAGACAGTTTATCTTATTTTGTTTAGTTTGTTTATTTGAATATGGCAAGATGTTATTTCATTTAAATGATTTTGGAGTTTTGGATTCTTTCGTTTAGCATATAAACAGGCTGATTTTACACAGGCATATGAATTATTTAGTATGTCAAATAAATATGATTTCTTCAACCTTTGAAGTAACAGGAACAGAGTTTTATCCACTAAACAAACTACAGTATTATTTCTTGTTTTCCCTTGTTATTTGTACATCAAAACACATGTCAGAATATTTCCAAGCAGAATGAGTAAATAGTTGGTAGGTGATTTAACATGTTACGCTGTAAAACATTAAAACAAATTCTTCCTCTTTGATAGTAAAACAAACTCCAAACAAAGAATAGTTTAGAAAAATGAACCAACTCTCTTTGCAAGCAGTAAAGCTGACCATCGTATCATCCTCACCAAGAGCTCAGAGGTCGACCCCTCCCATCAACCAAAGTACTGCACCCTCCTGCCCTCAGCCTCCGGCCTTTGCCAGCGCTGTAGCCTAGCAACCAACTCTGGCTGGTGACACATGCAAATGCCTCCCACTTGCCAGTATGGGAGTGAAAGCACAGATGCTCTAATGTGTGAAAGACAAAGTCTAAAAAGAAGTGCTGCTATTTGGGCAAAAAGTCACGTTACTCATGAGCCATTTAAAGTACAGAGTGATTCAGACTCAACACAGATGGCCGTGACCAGCCTCATTGCTTTTATTCAAAAACAGGGACCTGTGATCCATCTTGGCTTACTTTCATTGCTGGGCTTTTGATCAAGAACCAGCCGTAAAAATGATGCTGATGAGCAGAATCTGGTGCTTAGTTTTGTTGTATGCTGTGTTGTTTTAATTATCTTTTGAGTTGATGGCTTTATTCGAGGCGATCAGGAGTTTTCTGTGTAGGAATAAAATACATATTAATTAGGCACACACACATCTACTACCACAGAGCGAGCTTTGAGTTTTAATGGGAAGACCAGATGTTGAAAATTATAAGCACCAGGCCTGTGATGATGGCTGGGTGTTATTGTGACTGGGTTACAGTGTTTTTGGGTTGCTGCCCAGATAGGGTGAGTTGACGACCCGCACTCTGAGCCTTTGAAAACATGCTGAAAACTCTGCACAGCAGCATCTGAGGGCTATGGTATGTTATTAGACAAGGCTGAGCAAACTCATCCTTGCCACGCTCAGCATGTCTTTGGGTTTCCACTAACAAGGTTATTCCAGGTCACCTTTTCTACGGATCACGGTAGCTCGTGACCTAAAGCGGTATGGAAACCGGGACTGTTTTTAAAGATCAGATACAATAGCTGTATTTTATGCTGTATTGTTTCTTGAGTGCTGTATTCCCTATTTTAAAGTTTCAAGCTTGTCTCTTTACCTAATAAGCTTTAGCAGGTTTTAGTGAGAGGGATATACTCATTCTCAATAAAGTCAACAAAAAGTGCAGCTCAATAGTGGGAGAAATATTGCCGTAATGCAAGACCAGAATGCGGTATGAGTACCATGGTCCTGCTCTTTGCCTGGTTATTGGTGGGTCATGGACTCAAGACTGATCCTGTTAACTGGTTTGGCTTCTGTTTTAGCTGGCAGGCAGAGAGAAGCATTGAATATTAATCAAGTAATACTGGACCATAAGAGTCGCTGGCATAAAACTTTATAGAATCATCAATTTATCACTAACCTGAGGTCAGATGACGTGACTTCCTAGCTGGGACAATCGAAGTGGTTAGATATGTCCAGAGGGATATACTGAACTTAACATGACTATCCACAAATAATAGTATTTATTATTATAATTTACTGCACTGTTTAATTGCTCCACTGAAATGGTTCTTTGTTTGGTTGAGTGTGTCTTTGCATCAGTGGTAGAAAACATAAGTTCCAAGTACGAGATGTTGCCCAACTAGAGGGTTGACTTATTCTTTCTGATGCTCTGCCTCATTGATACGAGGGCACCAAATACACTGGCTGACGTACCCTGTCTGTCTAGTGGGCGGAGCCACAGCAGGCATGAAGAGAAACACAAACTCCGGCGATGTGCAAATGAGACTCAAATAAGACTCAAAATCAACCTGCTTCTGCCTGCTAATTTTTTTAGCCAGGATTTAGCAATTTTAATTAGTATATCATTACCATTCTTTCTTTATTGTCACATAATGTAAGAAAACTCGTGTTCACAGGACAGGCTGTACTGAGGGGCCGAATTTAGTGGATTATTCTCTTTGTGTTGATTTTATACTGGCATCAGTGGAGAACTTCAGTATATGAACCCTTTGAGGTATGAGCTCAAAACTAAGCCTGCAGGGCTTTTGTGTACAGCAGTTCAACTCTAAATTGCAAGAAAAATTAGGCAGAGTCTTCCACTTACCAAGGAGGAGATGTTGCCATAGAAACGGTCAAGTACTTCAAGGCTTTTGATAGGAAGAGGCCTTGGGTTTGATTGGCCTAAAGGTCTGACCGCAGGGGAAAGAGACCAGAGGCAAATACGGTACCGCTCGATATTGACCAAATGTAGCTGGAGAGCTGATGTGATCACTTTGCCAAATATGGTTTTATAAATAATATAAGTGAATTTAAAATAGCTCACGTCTTATTTGATGATCTTTTGTCTGTGCATATCCATCAGCTCGTGTCAGGAGGAGGCCTGAAAAAGAATCAGATAAGAAAATAATGGACAGCACAGAAATAAAACAAAAAAATGTCATTTTTTTCTAAAGTAACACTTGCAGATATACTTTGAGAGAATTACAGTATGTCTTTTGCCTCATTTAAGCTAAATGCGAAACCTGTGGCAGACGAAAGCACACATGCATCGCAGCGTTGCACTGCGGTCAAACAAAAGCGTTTCTTAAGAAGAGAAAAAAATACATATAGGATTCAGAAAGGTATTTTATAAGGGCTTTAATGTGTTTTTCCCTTGGACTCTGCCTTAGGCTATTTACAGCCAAGAGCAGCCGGGAAAATACCAATGAGCTATGCAGGCCCAAAGTGCAGTTTTTGTTTTCTTTATATATACAATGACAATAAAGCAGCAATACAATCACACCAGCACATATACATGGAAAACACTCAATGGGCTATTCACTCATAAACAGCCTCTGCAGATAAAAAAAATGAGTAATGCAACATTAAAACTGAAATATTCATCTTTTTAATTTATGCAGGAATCATCATATTCCTGGTAAGCTGGTTTGCTGTTTAACAGATTCTGATCATCAGTGTTGTTATCTTAACACTCTGGAAAAATGGAAAAGTCAACATATTAAGAAGCTCACCGACACACACACACAAGCAGCCTTACCTTTGACAACAATTAAACAGCAATCAAACAATTAAAACATTTTTTCTTTACTAATTATTGAATTAATTGTCTTTCAAATTGTTTTGGTCAAACAAGAAAAGACAGAAAACTTACTGCCAATGAAAAGATAACCTTACACAAGAGCAGACAGCAGCTCATGTGTACAGAAATAAAGACAAATTAAACTCACAGTAGAAAAACAAATAATGTAATTATGTGTGCTTGTTATTTAAAACTAATGCGCTTAGCAGATTATTCTTATCATTTAAGAAAAAACAAAAAGTAAAGTGGTCAGATCGGTGTGAATGTGTGCCGACAGCAATATTTGTTATTCGTTTAATAGAATAATTTAAATTTTATCAGGCACTGAAGGCCATCTTTTCTCATATTGGTATGTTATCTACGGCCCCCAACCATAATAAAAAGGTTAGAATGAGCAATTACGAGTTTGCCTTCAGAAAACAAACAAACAAACAAACAAACATGCAAACAAAAAAAGCTTTGTTTTCTTGTCCTTGTAAGACTTCATTTTTGTTGCTTTGTACTCATGAAGGTCAGCACTGGCCCACAAGAAACAAATATGAAAAGGCAAGCATTGCTATGAACTTTACTGTGTATAGCTTAAAGATAGTAAACACACAGCTAAATAAATAACACCACTACGCTAACAGAATAATAAATATTTCAAAATTCAAGAATTTCTTCGCCTGCATCTTTAAATCCCACACATGCGGAGCAACTCCTGATGCTGTAGTGATCTGAGCTGCAGGTCACTTGTAGATCAGTGATTTAATATTTATAACTCAGTAGCTCCAGCTTTACTATCATTCACAGGCTGGAAGGCATGTGGGTTAGTACAGCTAATCATAATGCAGATTTCTGTTGACTTTACTATTGACATTAGAGCGGCGCAGATGCAAATGCGGAGTATTTAAAATATAGCGCTTGCCATTTAAAAGGTCTCTGTGTTATTGCGACAACAGCAAGCTGCTTGTAAATTAATAAGCTTTTGTTTGTATTGTTTTATATACTCTAGCGTTATTTGTATATGGCATAAAAACTGCCATTTCATATTTACCGTAGCATTACATCAAACAGCTAAACGTAGTTTGTTTAAAGATCAACTAACGCTGAACAGACAGTGGTTCGCTTCTGTCCCCTAGTGTCAAGGATAGGTAAAGCAACTAACAAGTTAACTCAAACCAGCTTTTAAAAAAAAACATTTCCCCAATGAATGCAGGACGTTTTTCTGTGCTGCTAGTGGTATATGTATTTTTAAGTATGTACAAATTGAAACAGATATCAGATTACATCATTGCAGGTTAAAACTTCTGAATCTCATGCTAAAACACTGGCAGACAACAAGATTTCTGACAGTTTTTATAATATTCCTGCTCTTAAACACCATTAATGTTAGAAATTTAAATATCAACAATGTGCCATTTGCATTACTTTTCCTTTATTTTTAGGTTTACAGATATGAGTATAAAAAACAACTTAAAAATTATAACTATAAAAAGTGAAGACATGTCTTTGCTTTCCGGTAATTATAGAAAGCAAAGACAACATAAATGTGTAACTTTATGTATCATTGATGGACAAAACTCACCATTTAAAATATGTAAAAAAAAACTAAACAGCAGTCAGGTTTGTACGTTCACTAACAGAGATACAACAGAAAATAAAATTAACATTTAATTTAATATGCTTAAAAAGCATTAATAAATAAAGTAAAATTGTTACATTTTAACAAGTCTAGCTACTGTAGTTCTAATACGGAAGTAGAATGAACAAAAATCATCAGCATCAGTTCTTTAGTGAGCAGCTGTTTAAGGAAATGAAATGAACAAGGCATTGCATTGTTAAAGTCCACGTGTACACGGCTCAGTTCAGATAATTAGCTAATTTGCAATGCTTAGAAAATGTACCATTGATATGAATGTACCATTCATAGAACTCAGATGATTGACAGCTGCAAAAATAATGTTTCTGTTTCATGTTTTTAATGACACAGTATCAGAATTATTCATGGGTACATCACAATTAAAAACAATTAATCCGTCATTCTAGCTTTAAAACGTTTACCTTGACATTTCTAATTTAGTGAGTATGTAAAAAAATCCTCGTAACTTCACTGTCCCTGCAGAGCGATGAGAACGCATTTTTTAAAGTGTCTGTTTCTTGCACTCGAATCAATGAAACTCTTTCCACAGTTCTGACAGACATGAGGTCTTTCTCCAGTGTGAATTCTGACATGTGTATTAAGATGACTGGATTGTCTGAAGTTTTTACCACAGAAGCTGCAGTGGTACGGTTTCTCTCCAGAGTGAACCCGCAGGTGAATTTTTAACAATCCTGATGAGCTGAACCTCCTGTGGCACACAACACAAAAATACTCCCCCGTACCGCATGCGTTTCCGTGCGGATCGTGATGAGTGTGGTAATTCTCAGACAGTTCCTCTTCATGCTGAATGTTTTCCAAACAAATATCAGCTAGATTTATCTTGGGCTCTAAAGAAAAAAGCAAATTTACACTTACATTTCAGTTTTATTTTATACAGTTTTTAATGAAAGCAAATGTTTTGATAAATGTCCTCACGTGTTTGATGGTGTTGTTCTTCATCTAGTGCCACTTCTTCAGCCTGTCTCATCTTCTTTACTTTCTGCATTCCTTCATTTTCAAAGTCATTTCTCCAGTTTCCCTCCCGCTGTGTTTGCAATTTACTTGTGGAAATAAAAAATACAAATGACTTTGGCCTTTTAACAGTAATAGCATTTACAAATTCATTAATAAGCATGAACCAACAGCATCTAATTTAACAATTTCAACCGCTTACGTTTGATGTGAAAACATGCTATAGTAATACTTCCTGTTTAAAACCGCAAACAATCTCAGAGAAACACAGAGGCCTATTTGTTATGGGTGATTCTCACAAACGTGTCCAAGTAATGTCTGATTTCAAATAAATCTAAAACCTTCTTAATAAATAATCAAATATTTTTATTTTTAACTCTGAAAGGTTTCACACAGAAACAAACATTTAAACAGTTGTATATTCACATATGCACCAGTGTAATTAAAATATTTTTGCATATATAACGTGTAATAACATATAATTGTCACGCATAAAAAATAAGAAAGCATAAAACTCATAAACTGCTGATCATTTTGTGCAATTAAACCTTAAGGAACTGATTATACACAGATGAAATATACTGAAGGTGTTAATTTGTTATAATATGCACCTTTTTAAAATATTTTTAAATATATTTACTTTTGAAAGCCACTTTTATCCAAAACAGAGGTCATGGAAGATGCCCATATTAAATAATTTCTTGCCCATATTGACACTAAAGCACATTAATACATTGAGTACAGGTATCAGACATTGACTTTGGTATGATGTCATTGTCTTTTTTAAAGTCGTCTAAAACCTCCTGAAAAGCTTTTCTTCTCCTGTAAGCGGCAGATCTTTCCCTCCATTGTTTCTGTTGCCTTCTCAACTCTAATGGACTCAGATCTTTAGCGAGCTTCACTTTCCCCTGAGATTTTCGCCTTTGATATCTACAAAAATGAAAATAACAGCAAATCAGCACCAACGATATTTCCAATCTGAAGCTGCTTTCACTAATGAGATCCTTTTTCCAAAGTAACAATGCATGTCACTCTCAAATGCAATGGTTCTCAAAGTGAGGCCTGGAGGTGAGCCTAGTCCAAAATCAAACTTATTGTATTGATAATATTAACGAGAACTTGTGCTTCCACACACATTTTTGAGTCAACAGTGCCTAAAATTGGGTCTGTTCCTCACACACTACCATATGGCCTTAACAGTCACACTCATCTTCTCATCTTTCCCTTTTGTGTTCCATTAAAAAAAGTCAGTCATACAAGGTTTTGATTTTTAAATGATATTAAATGTATGCATTTGGAGGACACTTTTATCCAAAGCAACTATTCAAGATAATTTATCAGTACAAGTGTTCTCCTGGGAATCAAACCCACAACCTTTGCGTTGATAACGCAGTGCTCCACCATTTGAGCTACTGAATCAATAAGAGAGTTTTAATTATGACAGTCTACTAAACCCAGCCTTCAATATGGCCTCAAATTGTATTTAGCACATAAATAATAGAGCTGGTACTGTTTTTTTTCAAAGAATCTTTTTTTAAATGACCTATTTATTTAACGGTACAATGTGCCAACTGGCATCTGGCAACAACACTAATTAGCATAAACAGAACAATGACTTCTAATTGGTGGACAATTTTTTTTAAAGTGGTTGACAAAATAAACAGAGAACCACTTCATTATACATGCATGTATTACTCATACATGATCTGCTTTTAAAATAATACAGTAACCCACATCTACCCCACAGTTACTCCTGACAAGTATTTGCCTATGAAAGGTGAATTATACCTCTCTCTCTCCTTTCTCCTGTACGCCTCTAGAAGTTCAGGATTCTTGTAAACTTTCAGCCTATGTTTTAGGGTTCTAGCTTTCGCCGTGGCCTTCTTTCTCTCTTCACTGGACAATCTAAACAACAGAACATTTTACCGTACAAATGAACTACTGTAAACTACTGTAAACAGTAAGCATTTTTTAAACTTGGGCTTTAGCCTCATTAAGGGGGCGTCCCACTAACAAACTCTAATTGGTTAGTGTAAGAAATTACAGTACAATGTGCCAACTAGCATCTGGCAACAACACTGATTAGCATAAACAGAACAATGGCTTCTGTTAGAGGTCTGTCACACTCCGATTATAAATGGAGTGTGTGATTATGTTTCTCGTTTTGGGGTTCGGTAAGAAAGTGTGTTTATGCATAGCGTTAGATTAACATTGATAAAACGTTTTATTTGTAATATGTGTGAAAGTGTAACATAACCCCAGAAAATGCTTGGATACACAACCAACATGGAAAATAGTTCAGTTTTTAATATAATGTATAGCTTGAGTTTGCTGAAAAAAGTAACTGAAGGAAAACATCTAAGCTTGTAAAGTGCTTGTCATATTCGGAAAGCCTCACTGGTCAATTCTTAGGCCAAGAAAGAGGGAAATAATCAAACATGATGGGTGTCATCACAGAGTCAGCAGAGATGAGACATGCAGCCACACACAACGACTTTCTTGGACTAATATAAAGCTAATAAAGCTTGCGACTTAAAATTAACATAGAGGAAACAATAATACTGGGTCTCCCACTAACACCAACAAGATGTTATTTACAATATAGCATTGCCACCTGACCTCACTGCTTCAATATATGATGGAGACCATACAAATCACAGTAGTGCAAATTTAGGAAAATAAAGCCACGATGCCAAACATTTGCTGTGGCCCTACAATAATCTTCAGTGTTTAAAATAAGAACAATAATTATTATTAATTATTAAGGTATAATTTGACTTGGACATGTTCTGATATATGTTGTGAGAATCACCCATGATAATAACAGACAAATTCCCTATTTTCTTTTAGCACATTCTCACTTTTAAAGTGAAAGATCAGCACAGATGACACAAGAATTTAAAAACTACCTCTCTCTTATCTGGGCCAGTTTCATCATATGCTGTGTCATCTCTTGGTTTCTGATTGGCAGCTGTAAAGTAATGACATTCATCAGTTTACTTTTAGGACCACAGGGGAATTATACACTGTACTGCAGTTTAAACAGTGGGGCATGAATGACTTCAATAATAACAATCACTTTAAAGACAGCTTTAGAATACAGTGACTTACATTAACTGCTTGTGTCTTTTGTGCAGGAGAGTCAATGTGGCTAGTTTTTGATTTGTTGTCGCTTGGTGCATCACTGGCCCCTGGATCGTTCGAGCTGCGTCTCGTAATGTACTGGGCCTGACAGGTGTTATTTGTTTCAGTTTTTAGGTCAGGTTCATTCTTAATCTCAGCCGCTTGGCTAATGAAGGGAAAATCACAGTTTTCCAGCATTTTAGCGTCAGAGTCTTTGGTGGCCATCTGATCATGGTCAGTGTCCACATACGGTAATAAAGATGTAGATTCATTACACACAGGAATTTGAACTCGATTCTCCTCCTGGTGTGTATAGACCTCTAGTTTCATTTGCACCTCTGTGTCCTTCTCGTCTTGTTCTGACATCCATTGATCCTCAGAGAACACCTGAGTTTCTCGAGTCTCATAGGAGCAAGATTGAGTTTCTGTAATGCAAAGAAACACATTTTAGAACTATTATTCTCTATATAATCATTATGTATAGGAGTATGTAGACCTGTGTATATACGATCAATGTAAATTGTTATTATCAGTAAATCAACAAAAGCTGTCAGTGGAAGCCAGTAGAGTAATATTACATTAATCTGCCGAGATACAGACATGTTAGAAAAAAAATGATGCATGTTAAAATAAAGAAAAATTCGACTGGAATTACTGTTCTTCATTGTGTTGGTAAGATTTAAACACATCACCAATGTACAGTTAACTATAAGGTACAGTGGCCATATTTAAAAAAGCAGAAGTATAAACAGCATTGACTCCGAATCGTTACGTCAAGATCCTGTTATAACGTATGAGACTAAGTTTGAAGGATTAATGGGTTTAAAGGTTTAACTAACCAGAGTCGAGCTGAAGTCCTGCCTGCTGCAGTCTCTTCCTCAGCAGATCAATCTCCTGTCTGGAGCGACACAGTTCCTCATTGTAGTCTGAGAATATGTCTTCCACAGCCTTAAATATTTCCTGGGCAGCTAAACTTAATCTTTCCGTCAGAAAAACGCTTAAGACCTGCAGTTTAGACATTGTTTAAAGATAAAAGGCGACTGAAGCGTCTACCTGCTCCCTGCTTTTACATCCATAACAGATATTTCTCGTCTATTGTTTTGTCTGCGTTCTTCTAGTCGAGCGTGAAAATTATGAGCGCCACCTTCCGGTCTGGATGTACGCAGCCTAAACGTAATATATACAAATCATTCTTTGTTAAGTTAAAACAATGATAACAATACTAAACGTACATGTAGTATGTTTACTGCTGTAACTTTAATAAATGAATACGGGATCTCCTTAAAACAGTGAGATAGGTTTTACATACATTCTGCCATTTTGCTTAATTACATTATAGTATTTAACACAACAAATTGGGTGTTTATGTAGGATGCTGTTTCTAGATTAATTTCTAGATATACATTTCATTCAGGTAATAATGGCATTTGGAAATTGTAACATTGCTGTAGTACAAGTGTAGATTTCTTTTCCTAATAAATTAGATTTAGACAGTAAACCAGTTTAATACCGTATGCTACTCTTTCAAAAGTCCACTGTTGAAGTGTTTAATGAAATTTATTTCTTTATTTTAATGTCTTTAGATTCAGGGTCACCTGTGCAGAATCACATATTAAAAACTTTACATTTAAAACAAACTTTACATTACATCATCTTCAAACAACAATATGTACAATATTTGTACAATAATCTGTACAAACCCAGCAAACAATTGTAGGTTGTTAAAACGTTTCTGTAACATTTTCATTACAAAAATGCTAAAATTGGCTTTTGAAAGATCTGAGAACATTGAAAACATCCAGTTTTGTTTTTACATTGTATTAACATTATTGCTCGGTTATAAGAACAATATTTAAGCATTTTTTTTTAATTCTAACATTTTTAAAATGTTATAACATTTTTGAAATATGATATACAATGTTACAAAATGTACTATTAATGTCACTGCAAGAGCATTTTTTAAAAACTTTGAGATAACTTTTTTATTAAAAAATGTTAGCCAATGTTCTGCAGATGTTTTCTGTTAGCTGGGAAGTAGGGTAAGATAATAATGAAAAATATGATTTTGTACAATTACACACGGACACAAACAAAAAGACATTTTCTGTGTGTGTGTGCAGCTGAGATGGTTTACAGTGCTGTGCAGTGCATAGTGAAGAATAAGTCATTGTTTGACAGGAGCAGCTGTCAGCTTCACTCCTCCTCACGACAAGCCTGGCCTGGCCACCTGCCTGCTGTTCTCCAACTATGGTCACAAACTCTCTCTTTAGCCCACCTCAGATTACTGCCAAAATACAAGACTTTATAGATAATTGCCTTTGTGTCCTTAATTGCGCTGCTATATTTTTCAAAAAAAAAAAAAGAAATATCATGCCAATATGGACTTTAAGTTTAAAATACACATATCAAATAATATGTAGTTTTTAATTAAATTATCAATATTGTGCTTACTAATTTTGAGTAATAAGTAAATATTACTTGTTTAAATATGTGTTCCTGTAGCTCAGTTGGTAGGACATTGTGTTAGAAGCGCAAAGGTTGTGGGTTCAATTCTTACTGTAATTTTCTTTGAATGCACTGTAAGTCACTTTAAAAAGACTGTAAGTTACTTTGAATGCACTGTAAGTCACTTTAAAAAGACTGTAAGTCACTTTGAATGCACTGTAAGTCACTTTGGATAAAACTCTGCCAAATGTAAATATTTACATTTACATTTATATCTAAACATAAAAAACAAATATATTTCAAATAATAATAATTACAAATCAGAGGGTCATTGCAAGGTTGATTTTGACCATGTGTTGCATGTGTCAGCACATAAAAAATAAAACCGCAAAGCTTTGTGGGTTATTTAAATGCACTGATCTAAAAGAGACTGGAAAAAGCAGCTTAGAATCAGAGCAGTGACGCATTCAATGGTGCTCGGACGGCATGAGAATGCCACAGACATATCACCACAACTACATCCTAACTGTGACATCCCAATGGCCCATAAAAACACTCCATAACATGCCATTCTAGACTTCCAAATCCCAGTTTTACCATAAATGAGCCTTTATACTTCCAAACATGAAGAGCCTGAAGGCTAAACTATGTTTAAGAAACTATCTTGACTAGAACCTGTCTTTGTTCATCACGCCCCTGAAGTCAAAGATATGCATGTCACTTTTCTCCATTTGCATTCCAGCCGGGCAAAAGTCACTGAGATGTTTACACTACATTCTGTTTACGTCTCTCCTAGTAAAAGTAACTGTATCAGCATCATGGACATTCTCACCCTGTCTTCAATGTTGTCTAACTATTTGGTCTCTCCAGAAACCGGAGCGCTAAATTTGTGCTCCTGATGACACAGGAGAAGGTCATTGGAGCCCAGGGTCAGATATAAACACAGAGGGACGAGCAGAAAAGCTTGTAGGCCATATTTTTACTCCATCTACAAAGCCTGGGAGGGAGCTCAACTTTCCTTAACGTCCTTACTGGAATCCAGACAATGGCTGACAAACAAAATTAGGACCGGCATAGTTTCCGCAAAAACATTTGAATGCGGTCCCATCCCAGCCCCGCCTTTTCCAACGGTTGTCCTACACAAGTTAAAGAGATCACAAATGTTTAAATTCAAAAGTGCTTTGATTTCAGTACATTCATCTAAGGAATGATCACCATTAACTGCTGGGAATGAAAAATATCCTATACAAGCTGGAATGACAATTCGGAATCTTGTTTCTAAATTCCAAAGACTAATTTTAGGTACGTAAACTAGAGGGAAAAGAGTATTTAAAGGATGCTATTTCTAGACCCAGTCCTGGATATTCAAGGCATTAAGGCAATGTAGGCCTGCGGGTGACAATCAAATGGAATTCAACCCGTCATTCACAGAAGACACGCCCAGTTATGCGGAAAAAAACAGCGTAGATTTCCAAAAATCAAAACTTCTTGATCAGCACTGAAAACATTTCACAGCAAACCAAGGTCATAGGTGATCCTCTTTTAACAGGAATAGGCCCACACCACATGAACATACAGAGGTGCATTTTTCCATTAAGTATTTTTAGGGATAATACCACATATTATGGGGTCTAATGGGTTTGTCAGCTGTTCCATGATGTTGTCAAGAGGTGTTTCTATGTGGATGGTCGCTATGATGGAGCTCTTAGAAAGTGATGTATCATTAACAGCTTGTCTGGTCTATTTTAATGACCCATGAGAGGTCGTAGTCACATTGCCACAGTTTGAGAAGGTGATTAATAGTTTGCCATGCAGTTGAAACTGTTGAATGCAGGCTAAATTAAAATGTATTGGAAACATTACTTCCCTGAATATTTGAAGCTGATGGTATGAAGTGTGAAATTATTGATAAATATACACTTATTCTTATACTGTAGTATAAGGCCTTTATATTGTGGTGGCCTACAATTTGACTCATATATTTCGCTTAATCTCCTGAGGGTGACGATCAATGTTTTTTAGAAGTAAAGAAACTTTCACTGGTCACTTTTTAGGTTTTGTATAAGCCCTTTTTGTACATTACACCCAAATTTCATTGTATGCACCAGGCAAAGACAGTAAAGAACACTTTTACCTCTGAGCGCTTTTCTTAGAAAACATATTGTGTACTGGCATGTAAGATGGACAGCCTCTCTCTCGCCCATGGTAACTCTTCCTTCGTTCTACAGTGAGGCCAGCTTGTTTGTGGTCTCTTGGAGTGAGGCATTTACTAACAGTAAGTTGCGTGCCTCTGAGGGGTGAGGCGGTCACGCTGCACAGAGGACCATGGTCATTCCTGTGACTTAATATGACACCACTTGCACTAAGACATGAACAGCTGCATATGCACATGCTTTCCATTCTGTTTGTTGTAGAGGATTATAACCTGATAAAAGGCCCAGAGACGGTCGTATTGTAAGGCCCTGAGGCCACTACTGTTTCATGCTATCCTGAAAGCCCTACAGATACAGCAGAAACACAGGTACTGTACCTGTGGTCTTACTGACGAAATCATGGATGGAGGAGTTATTATAGTTCTGTTTGTTTTTTGGTATTGTTTTTTTAGATTTTGAATGAGCTTTTATATTTTTAGTTTTTAAGTTTAGCTTTTATCTTGTTGTGTGCTTTTGTCATTTTAATATTTTGTTATTGCTATATAAGATTAACTTTTATTTAAGTTTCAGTTTTAATTTAGTTTCTATTTACTTTTAGTTAATAATTTTAGTATCTCAGCTAAAACTTTTTCAGTTTATTGCTAAGGCAACATTTCTCATTTGAATTTAATTTAAGATTTTAAAGCAATATTTATAACTATATTGTATTTAATTTCAAACAGAAATGTTTTATTATAGTAAACTATAATGACCTTGGTGGAGGTCCATATGTATTTATTTAAATTATGTACACAGAGACAAAAATAAACTTATGGTTAGATTGACTAACCCAATAACACAAAATATTGTTAAACTCTGCAACAGCTTTAAATAACTGACAAATAAAGAACATAAATACACACTGTATTAATGTATCTCAGCTACAGTATATTAGCATTACTTAAGCTTTTCATTCTATTCAATTAGTCTTCTGCATTTAAAATAATTTTTGCTAGAAAATTATAAAAAAACAATCACATCTATGATTTGGGGGCTGTCTACATCAGAATGAAATGACAAAAATGTATAACATGTTCATGGATCTGAACTAGGTCACATCATTAGGGTATTTGTGCCGTCACACTACACTTTTGAGCCAATGACTTTCATTCATACGCATGAATTTTAACTTTATATTTTGGAGCATTCCAAAGTTTAAATTTGGTGCACTCTGACCTGTGAATTCAGATCATGTGAAGACCAGTGTGACCAGTACAAGATCGATACATCACGGCATGGCCTTTACAGATAACAGTAGTGTCACATTTTGTACAGTACAGCTTTACAACAGTGCACGTCGGAATGATGTGTAAATTAAAAACAACAACACTTTTTTCGACTATTGTAATTCAAACTATTGTAAATGTCCTCACCTACGGACAGCTAGTCGTGAAAGTAACTTAGCACATGCATACAGTTCTCTATGTGAATAAATATAGTGTGAAACTTATTAAATGGATTGTAACATTTTGGGGGGTGGTGGTGACAATAATAACATAGGGATGAAATAAAAATTGTATGTCTGAATAAAAGATTTTAGCATTAAAAAATGAAATTAACATTATTAAGTATCCAGCTGAGAATACATTTTATCAGCTGATTTAGTTAAAATGATTTAATTCATTAAAAAAATTATAATGGTAATGAAATCTATTATTATACATCTTACAGAACTAGTAATTGTGAGAGTAATGTTATTATTGCCCACAATGGAGGCAATTGTAACATTCTTAGTACAGTTACAATTTAAATATTTTGTACAGTAAATGCTATGTTTAGACGTACTGTATAAAACATATGGCATATCAATGTTTATTATTCCCAATGTTTGCAGGCAGTATAAAAAACAGTAAATCTAAACTGTATGTCTTACTGTAAGATTCCTTATGCTTATTGCTAATACTCAGTAACCACTATTCATTGCTTCATACTGTCCTTTTTTTTTACTAAAAGTAAAGAGACTTATTAACATCTTACAGACAGATGAGAAAACAGATTTTGAAATGGACAGAAAGAAGCAGACAGACAGACAAATAGAAACTTGCCCTGTTTCTAGTATCTCAACTGGCACTTATTTGATGAGGTGCTTTGAAAAGAGAAAGTCTCTGATGAGTCTTGAACCTGTTGCTGGGCCAGCTCAGCTCTCCAGCCCAGAGGATTCAAACATCTGCTGCAGTCACTACTGCCACCCCTGAATGCAATAATGAACCATAATATCTTTCTAGGGCTTCAGAGCCAAATATGACTGAAGAGTGAACATTCCATGGCTAATGCAGCCACGTTCTGGGCATTTCTTCACAAGAAGACAATCTCCCCCCCAACTCCTCCCCCCTTTTCTGCCAGCTGTCCCGCAATGTGCTGCTACTTGTCAATGAGGAGAAGTGGCGTACTGTTCCAGTGACAGGGGAACACACCATGTTGTCTTGCACCAAAGACCCACTCAAACAGACGATATCATCTGTCTGGATGAGGAGCTACTCAATCCCCCGTGATAAACCTGTGCTTCTGGCACACACGCTAGTAGTCAGAGACACTTAAACTTGAAAGGGCTCCTTGTGACTTTAAGTAGGTGATTTTCATATTATAAAAATGATCAATTCCATGGTTGCCATGGCGTTGTTATGCAGTATCTAAGATGTTCTGAGGGCCTAAGTTAAAAGAACTCAGCCCTAAGTCTCTGTGTTTTGTTGGTCCCTAAATAGGGCTTATCCAGCTAACATTTTTGGGATGTATACATTTTTAAGTAACAAAACATAAAAAATGTGATTTTGAAGTTTTAGGAATATTCAAAATGTCTAATTTTTGGATATTAAATTAAACATTATAGCTTGGTTAAAAGAACATTTTTAAAATTCTGTAATGTTTTTAAAACATTCCACTAGCAACTTAAGAATAAATAAGAAAATAAGAATAAAGGTTTTGATACATATGATATACAATTTTAAAAAATAATACTGCAATAATACTGATAATTACATTACTGCAAGAACCTTTTTTTGATTGCTTAGACAGAACATTTAGAGAATGTTATGGAATGTTCTGAGTCTAATGTAAATCTGGTCACTTAAAAAAGCAATAGTGCATCTCTTCTCAAGCCAGCCAATTTGAGTTCTGATTCATGTCTGTAGGACAAATAACAGTAAAGTTAAACACAAAAAAATCCCCTAACCTATAGTGTAAGTAAGAAAATAGAGTTGCTTGCTTTAGCACCACTAATAAATTGGCTGTATTAGATAAACTGGCATGCTGTGTACAACACACAGCTTACAACATCCTTAAACAATATACACCTTACGAGCAAACAACTGTGTTATTTCATTGGCAACCTGACCTGCTCACCAAAATGCTGAGAAAGTGCTTTCTCATCAGGATGTTTTTCTGGGTGGTGTGTGTGTGTCTGGTTGCATGGACCCATTCCCCTGTTTCTGCTGACAGTAGACTGAAGGAAGATCTGGGCTGAGTGATTCCAACACATAGCTTCCCTGCAGCCCAGAGAGCCACAGAGGCCCCATTGTGTTCCTTCAACCATCAGTGATCATCCATCACATTTTAACCTGACAGCCAACTGCACAGCCTCCTAATCCTGCCATGACGAGAGCACCATGGGGCTTCCCATTTCAGAACCTGTCCTGGACAAGGGCAGGAGGCACCACGTTCCGAAACAGGTCTCCATTGCTACATCCGTAGAGCTTGAATTGATCTCAGTGGCCTCTGTTTGAAGGACACAGTCATCGATAAGCGTATTGGCATTTGGGGGAAATATCACAGTAAAAACCCCTTCACCATGTTCTAAATAGCTGTGGTGTGTCAGTGACCATAAATAAGCCAGTGGATTCATTATGGGACATAGTGGAAGCTCTTCTGAATTAGCATGGGAGCTATGAGCCCAGACAAGTCCATTAGGGATTTCCAGTCTCCAGAGAGCCTAACTCACTGTTTGGGGTCAGGGACAACGAAGGTCTACCTCACTGAACCAATAACAATTACAGGTGAATGCACTGTATAGACAGAATGTACCATTAACTGACAAGCTATTTTGAAAGACAAAGAACAGCAAGTCACGAGTTAATTGGACACAGACTGAGCAGATGATCCAGAGAAAGACTGGCATATAGTACAAGCAGAACTTTTTCCAGAACCAGGGATTGTGGTACTACACGTTCTAGCAAGCACAACAAATGGAACAGAAGCACAACAAAAACATCACGGAAGCAGATGGATTAGAACTATTTATTGCATTGAAATATCCAGAATGAAACTAAAACCAGAAAAGTTTTAGGAGACCCTAACTACACTAACAAAAAAAGTACTATGGTATTTTTGAAGTACCTTGGAGTACCATGTAAATTCTATGGTGACACTTAAAAATAAAACAAAAATGAATTACTATAGTAGTAATTTTTTTTCCACATAAATTTCAGTACCATGTTATACATCATAGTACCATGGTATGACCACATGATACATTCCATATACATACTTTAGTTAATTTTGTAAGGGACATATTAAAATGAAATCTGTTACAAAAAGTACCTTGGCACCACCATAGTAATTCAGGAAAGTACCATGGTACTACCATAGTATTTTTGACAGTACCTTGAAGTACCAAGGTATATTTATTTTAGTACCACGGTATACATTGTACCTTGGTTTCACCATCTGATACCATGACTTTACCATAGTACTGCCAAAGTGTTTTTTGTAAGGCTGTTTACATAGTACATATTTCTAGTTTCCTGACAATAGTTTCTTTTGTAATTAGACACCTTAAAAAAAATTAATCATTTGTCTATTTTGTAACAATATTATTTTATTAACAGTATTAAAATACCTTTGTAATAATAATAAAATAAAAGTAAAAACACACGAGTCTGTCTGTTGTAGACAAAAAGAGAATACTGTCTGACGACAGGGATTTAGATCAGCTAATTAAGGAGCCATAGAAGATCTTTCATATCTGCTGTAGTCTGTTTGATTTCCATGACACACAGATCATGTTCCTGAACTTTCAACAGCGGCCTGACGCCGTTCTCGAAGCAAACCGGTCCCAAATCCCCAGAAGATTGGGGAATGAAAAGAGATGTAAAGTTTAGATGTGTGGCAACAGCTAAACGCAGTGTCAGGTTTCTCCAAGCCTGGCTATATTTAACCTACTGATCTAACACCAGGCAGAGAGTTTAAATGGCACTACTGCAGTTGGTGTGGAGCAGTTGTCGTCCACAGATCTTCTTCGGCACGAGCTCAGCTCAGGGGAAGAGATTCATACACAGAGAGTAGATACACCCACACGAGAACTGTAAAGGATCTATAACGGATCCAGGGAAGAGAGACCAGAGCTTGCACTAATTCCAGCACTGAATGAAAGACATGGAGCTTTTTGAGACCAACCCATACTTCTTTCCAGACCAGCGTTTTTATGAAAGCAGTGATAATTTCTTCCCCTCCAGGCTGACCGGAGGTTTTGACCAAGCCGGATATCAGGACAGAAGCTCTATGATGGGCTTGTGTGGCGATGGGAGGATGCTGTCAGCCGGGGTGGGGCTGGAGGACAAACCATCCCCAACTTCCAGCTTGGGTCTCTCCCTGTCTCCACACCAGGAGCAGCAACACTGCCCAGGTCAGTGTCTGCCCTGGGCCTGTAAGGTGTGTAAACGCAAGTCAGTGACAATGGATCGTCGGAAAGCCGCCACTTTGAGGGAGAAGAGGAGGTTGAAGAAGGTGAACGAGGCTTTTGAAGCTCTCAAGAGAAGCACGCTGATGAATCCCAACCAGAGGCTGCCTAAGGTGGAGATCCTGCGCAGTGCTATCCAGTACATTGAGAGACTGCAGGCTCTGGTGAGCTCACTCAACCAGCAGGAACATGAGCAGAACAACCTGCATTACAGAGCAACAGCTCCACAAAGGGTGAGTGAAGCTGGGAGATCAGCAGGCAGGTGTTCAGTGGGTTTGTTGAGACAACATTGGGCTGGTTAAATGACAGACACACTGTCAGTATAAGCTATTTATTATATTTTCATAGCCTTTTAGGAGTAATTTTGTATATTGAGAAAAATTCTTGCACAAAAAATAAAAATAAGAAAAAAACTTGCTTTAATAAGCAGTTCATAAATCACTACTTTTTAAAAAATACATTGTGTCTAGATTGTCCAGATACAGCAGATGAAGGCTTAAATTCACTGACAAATATAAACAAAAGCACACCTAGGTGTGTCAATTTTTGCTGTTTCCAAATGTTATTGCTGATAATTGCTGTTTCCAAATGTTGCTGTATTTTTATTATTACTTACTGTATATTAATTAGTTTAAAAGACATTGTAATGAAATGTCAGAGTACAGTCAGTCAACACTTTAAAAGCAGATCTATGACGAGGCTTGTGAGGGTGTTGGAGGTCCAGACTGACAGCAGTGTGTGTGTGTTTGGAACAGGTGTCCTCCACCAGTGATCAGGGCTCCGGCAGCACCTGCTGCAGCAGTCCAGAGTGGAGCAGCGCGTCCGAGCATTGCGCCCCAGCTTACAGCTCCACCCACGAGGGTAAGACCACCACACCTATACTCACTAGCTGAAAAATGCAACTTATGCAATGAAATATAAATAAGACATTTAATAATAAAAAACAGTCAAAGAATCAGAACAAAAAAATCCACTTTTGTTTAGTTTAATAGCTAAAACTTTTTTGACATGAACATAAAAATGTAGCATAAAAAATATTTGCAAAAATGTGACAGCGCACTGATTTCCACAGATCTCTTGAACGATGACTCTGAAGAGACCAACCTGAGGTCTCTGACGTCTATTGTGGACAGCATTACAGGGACAGAGACCACTCCAGTCCCCTATTCAGTGGACATAAGCAAATAAATGAGGGCGACCCCATTGTGACGTTCACGATCGCACTATTCACGACACCCAAGGTGAATGAAAAACCATTTAAAATCATAAATCCTTTGGGAGAAATATTTCCAGATAACTTATGAGGTCCATATAATATTTCCAAATGTTTCTTATCTGTAAGGGAATTAGAATCACAGATAAGCCTAATTTCTGCTGAAACTTAAGACATGCAGGCAAATCGATTTTTTCATTCTTTTTTCTTGATTCCTTTTTATTTGTTTTGTGTGTGCTTTATGCTTACCAACAAACATTTGTGGGTCCAATGTTTAACTCCATGGTTTTGACCAATTTATGCTTAATTTAAACTAGTCTTGATTGCCAGTCCTGTAAATATCTTCCTATTTTCTACAGAGTGGTTTTGTTATTTTATTTTCTATTCTTTGTGTGTTTGGAATAATTTATTTGGACTTTTATAATAAAGATTGTTGTGTATTTGTAGATATTCTTTTTATCTTGTCTTATACATAAGGTGGGAAGTTAAAAACAAATCAAACAATAAAATAATTAATTTTACAAAGCTCTAAACTACAAGTTCCCGAAACAAAGTCCATGAAATGATTTATAATACATAAGGTAAATATTTATTTTATATATTCATTTATAATGGTTTATTTGTGACAGCTTTTTACATTTAAAGTGGAAACCCAAACAAAACTGAACAGTATCTCAGTACTAAACAAATTTCACATTGAATAAAAGAAAAAATTGTCACCTAAATAAATCTAAACCACATGCCTTATGTGGAACCGGAGAGTCTACTCTATACAGAATGATATACTGTACATAAATCAGCTATTTACAACAACATTAAACTCACATGCACACAAAAGAGAGAGAATTTGTGAGGGTGTCAGAAAGAGAGAGAGACCTGCACCTGTTTCACAGTTAACTACTGTCAAGAGCTACAGTAACTAAGCAGCGTTAAAAATCACGAGGAACACTGCAAAGCAAGAGGCTTCAGTTATTCCACTCAAACGTCACAGATCACCGTCGCATCAGGAAACGTCATTGTACTAACGCATGGTGCTAGTCAAGGCATGTTTAGCAAGCCACTACAAGTTCTTACAGATAGACTCCAGCAACGTGCTGAACATTTTCTGAAAGGATTTCGTGAAATACAAAAACAATAAAGCAAAAACAATGAAATTGGCTGCGAGAGGCTAGGCACACTTGGCAGATAGAGGCTTTAAAAAAAGAGCAGCACACCACAGAATTTCAAGTTCAAGTGTTTGATATATTTCCTTAGATCTGTGGTAATGACGGCTGAGAGAGAGACAGCGAGACAGAGACAGAGAGAGGCAATAGAAGCTACAGTGATTGTCAGTTCAGTGGCATGCATGCTCCACTAGTTGCCCTAATGCCATTAGTGTCCTGCAGCACAAACAAGGGGACTTAACAGTCACACAAACGTAATCAATAATCAATCCATCAACAATCTTCCCATTGGATAAGATTATTTAAAGAATAATAACTAATTGGCCACACGTACAGTAATTTGTTTTGTGTATAAAAGGAAAAATCAGTCACTTATAATAATACTTTTTTAATAGAGCACTTTTTTTAAGAACATGATTTGTCAGCATTGTGTAACACTTAAAATACACATACGTACATTTACACATACAGTACAGTAGCTGCCACAATAGCACGATACATCCTATGAATTATACAGAAAATACTGTCTCGAAATTAAATAAAAAATGCCCAACAGACTGACACTCACGCTCATCTTTTGTTGGTTCTTTTGTTCTGAAGTAGGCTGATCGAAAATTGTTTGCTCCCGTGGAGATGTTCAGTTTCAAGTGGGGGGCAACAAGAGTTGTTCGTGTGTCGAAACAGGCCCCAAGACATTTTGCATGCTGTAAATCTTTCTCTCCTGATGCTCGGTGAACTAAAGTCTATTGCTTTCTCTGATGGCCGGCACAGTTTTTAGCATCTGTGGCATTCTGGTGCACAATGTTTGGATAGTGCTCATTTGATGTGGAAGTGTTGTCTGAAACTCTACATTGTGAATAAACACCGCTGATGTGACACAAACACGCCGTTCTGCAGTCACCACTGGTGTTCAAAACACCGACTACACGTTTAACACCGTTCTAGCAGATAGAGCTGTCTAACGACAGAAAACAGTCACGAGTGAGATTTCAAATTCATATAATAACGATATATTCATCTCCATATACAAGTCTGATATATATTTCCATAAAAAACATAATAGCGTAATTTTCTGTTAATATATACAGAGACGTTGATTAATATTTTGCATAACCAAAGGGGGAAAGCCTTATACAGTAAAATGCCACACCCAAAAGAACAGACTAGCACTGACAAACTACAGGGCCAAGTACACCAGTTAAGTACGACCACCACAAAGACTATATAACTGGGATTACTGGGAAACGACTGATATGACAAGATATCTCCTTTACAGCTGCTATGCTTTCAATGCAGATCAGAGCTCATATGAATCTCTCTGCTCCCACCCCCTCCCCGCCCTCTATTGCACTGTGTCCATGAAAGCTCGGGTGTGTCATTCAGGAAATGGGCGGGGCCAAGGTAACCCCTCCCTCATCCTTTCAAGATGTCTCCAGAATTTGGCATATCATTCTCGAAAGGCCGCAAGCACGTGTCCATACAGGTAGTGGGAATGCACTGGCAGGGAAACAAGAGGATACAGGCCTTTAGGATATGGTCAGATTTTTTGTAACAATGTAAGTGACACTTACAATTATGTGACACATTTAATACGTTAGCAGCACACAAATATTTACTAAGAGAAATGATGTACAGACAGAATAGGTCTAAAGACTCTACAGTTATAGTTTGAGGAGTTCCCATGTTCATATAATCCTTAAAATGACCAGTTTAAAGTGATAAATGGCAAAGAGATTTGGCTTGGCTTTGTTCATAATGAAGGTCTCTTTAACTACATTTGGCAGGAAGAGAAATTCAAAGGCTGGGTGGAAATTCAAAGTGCTTCAAATAAAAACAAACAACGAAGAATGAAGAATCAAGGCATTTCTTAACATAAAAAATTAGGAATGAAAAATAAATAAAGAGAGGAACGTTTCATTTAATAATGGATAAAAGAAAGATAGAAAGTAGAAAAAAGTCATGTGACAATCGGTTCCCCAGAGACAGCTCAGTACTTATTTAGTGCAAGCTGTTTTATAAACCACCTGATAAAAACTGAAGAAAAAACGAATGATTTAAAAAAAGTGAAAACACATCTTATTTTAGGTCACACAATTTGAGGTAGCCATCATGTCTCTTATCAATAACAGAGGCTTTAGCAGACCTAGAACTGAAGAGTAAAGAGTGATGAAAGCTGTTTTTTCATCGATGTTGTGACTGACAGGATTACATGAACATGTTCCTCCAGAACCTTCGCTTAGAACTCAAACGTTTTAAGTTATTCAGTTTTGGCATTCAGGCAGTCAGAAAATAAACAACTGTTTATGAATAAAAAATGAACTGATTTTATTATCCAAAAAACTGCTACACAATAATATAAGCAATCTTTGAAGTCAACATGACACCATAACCCATTTTAATTCTGTAATATTTCATGGGAAAAATGTCGGTAGGAGGGTGATTTTCTCCACTGGGAACTAACTAGACATGGAGAATGTCTCTACTGTATATCACAGGTGAGAGAAGGGAGGGCTGAGTGGATAAAATAAGAAGAATAGGTGACATCCCAGCTAACAAGTTGCAAGGAACAAGGTTGCAGGAACGTTTTCCTAACGGTTCCATTAACTAACAAAAAAAAAAAAATTTAAATTAGAAAAGTGTAGGAATGTTAAAAACATCTTGTTTTGTAGACATTGTATTACTGTTATTGCTTGGTTACAAAAATGTTAATTAAACATTTTTTTTTATCTGTAACATTTTAAAACATTCCACTAACAACATAAGAATGACGTTTCTGATATAAATGATATATAACCTTAAAAGTTCTACTAACTTTACTGAAAGAACATTTTTTGATAACTTTAAAAGAACTTTTAAACAATATTAGAAAACGTTCTAAAAATATTTCCTGTTAGCTGGGATCAGATATAATTAAAATCTAAAACAACATTCTTTCTGATTCTGTGATAAAAAACAACAGACAGGAATGTTTTCTTTGGAATTTATTCCATAACAATAAAACAAGTGATGCATTACATGCATAAAATGGGTGGGTTTTGATTTCATGTTGACTAACTTAAGCGTTTAGAACAGAGCCAAGAGGCTACGCTGAACTGCTTACCTGTTAGTGTGAGTACAGTGATTAGTAAAAGCAAGTTAGCAGGAATAAGTCCTGACAGCTGAGGGGTCTAGTCTCTGCGGGGCCGGGGGCCCGGCTGCTGAACCACAGAGACAGAGAAGAAAACATGCAGTGAGTTAGAGGCCCCTGGCCCTTTGAACACATGCTTTCAAAGCGTACGTGTTTTGCATCTGGAGAAATTAGTGTTGTAAGACATAATGTAACTGGCAGCAAAGGCACTTGTTGTTAGTACTGTACTGCAACCGTTAAAATGCGACGTGCTGATGGTAAGACTGAACTCGTTTCACCCCTGCTCCCCCCTTTTACCTTCTGGTTGCAGCTGTTTCCTGGGCACAGCAGCCATGGAAGGGGGAACAGACATGGTGTTGAGGCGAAAGCCAGCAGGAAGAGTCTCTATGGAGCCTGGCATCATACCCAGACCCTGGCCATCCCTCGGCCTAAAGCGCTTACGCCACGACGGAGACCTTCGGAATGACTTGTCATCGCTCTGTGATGACATCACAACAACTGGGGTCAGTGATACGTTTGAATTATTTTAATTATGGAAACAGCAGTGAATATCACACAGTGAAGAGTTTCATGGAAATTCGCTGAGATTTTCATCTACCTCCTCCAGGCGCCGGTCCGTCCCCAACGCTAAGAGATTACTAAACTCCCTCTCCAGTATCTGCCTGGCCTGGGAGACACAGCAGAGATACAGGAACTGAATGAGTCCTCCATGCTCAAACATTGATAAGAATGACATTCAGGTATTGACCAGCTAATCACGCTGTAGATAACACTAAACCGCTTTTGTCTCCATGTCTTCTCAGTCTGAGCATCTGTGAGCGGCTCACCTGGGTGTTCTGCATGGGGATTTGCAGAATGAGGGCCAGGCTGCTGAAGTCGAAGGTCTCGTCGAGGGCGATGAGCGCTCCATGCACTCCACTCTCCATCAGGTTATTACTGTATTCCTTAAGGCCGATGTTCTGAACCCACTGCATGACCTGATCATTGGTCCACACCAGCGTATCTGGAAGTAAAAACATCACTATCATTTGATATCTCCTCTGCAAGACTTTTAATTAACTGAAAATGGCAGACTGGCTATCTCAAAATACTTCTAATTAGTGTTAACATTACTACCAAAGCAAAAACTAATATGCTATTTATCTCACTCCTTTACCCTAAAAAATTAACTATGACACAAAATAGGATTTATGTATGTTAATTAGGCCACTTGTCAGTCAGACAGTAGATGGTTAATGTATTGAGTCGATACTTAGTGCTGTTGTTACTGCATAAAGGCACACATTTCTATTAAGTAAAGAAAAGGTTAAAAAGGTTATTTTGTTTTTGTATTAAGTTTTAGGAACGTTAAAAATGTCAATTTTTTGGACGTTGTATTAACTGCCTGGTTATAAGAACATTATAAAAAAAAAAAACAATCTACTAATGTTACTGCATTAACATTTTTGCTAACTTTAAGAGAACTTTTGAGAACATTAGGAATGTTAGCCAATGTTCTGAGAATGTTACCTGTTAGCTGAGATAACATTACTTATAGTATGAGCCAAAGCCCTAGTATTTTCGACATCTTTACCCTCAGCAACATGCAGTAAACATCAATAAAGCAAATCCTAAAAAGAAAGCACTGTACACAACCCCACTGGCTGTTAGGAAATCTGCGTTTAGGTAACAGTATCTGTGCGGTGTGATCATTGTGCACAGCTGGTCGCCCTGCTTTCAATTCTGTGCATAATGTGCGTAAGTGTGTACGTCTTAAGCAGTTGCTGCGTGTGTGTCTTTAGCGAAGAAGATGAAAGATTTTAAAAAGCTTCGACAGCTGTGTCAAGTTCAAGTGTTCTGCTGAAGTTCAGCCGGGCGCCGTCCCTTTAAATGGATTTGACACTAAAAAGCTCAGCTGTTGACCTCACACATTCCTCCCCCAACAAAACACACGTAACAGGTACGGCCACTAGATAGTGCTCTCGCCTTCATAACAGTAGTATGGAATCCAAAGAGTGTCAAAATAATGTATTTACAGTAATAATTTACTACAATGATATAAATTATATTTCACACCTTTGATGTCATGTTGAAAATCTTCTCTTCGTCGTTCCAACTCCTTCCTGTCATAGTTAAGCCGTTTTAAACACATGATGCCATAATGCAAACTAGCCCTGTTGCACACAAAAAACAGCATGTAATGGTTAGAATATTAAAATATGAATATATGAGCACAAAAGCCACAAAAAATACAACAGAATGATCAGTGACGGTTAATGTTTACCGGTGGAAGCTATCCACCATCTTCAGGTGGGTCCGCAGGTCTTTCTTGGTGAGGTGGTCCAGCATACGAGCATCTACCAGACACTCCATAAAGTAACTGCGGTACTGAGGCAGACCCAGACTGGGCAGCCACTCATTCCCAATCCACTCGTGGTTCATGTCACCATATGCTAGTGTCTGAGACAGAGAGAACGCATTATTAACCTTTGCCTGACACTTTTTAGATTAAAATCATCTTTTAATGGTAATATATTCAGACAGACTCTTAATTTTTATATAGTACATATACAATTATTCTAGAATATTTGCATTCCCTATAAATAGTATATATAGTAAATGCATACTTTATCAAATAAACACTGGAGCACTTGACTGTAAATAATTTAAACTGTTTAGATAGTCTGTGTAAAACTGAATATTCAATCATGTATTCACTCTTATGTTGTTTAAACTTGTCAACTTATTTACTTCACTAAACTGGTCTAAACAAACTTATTTCCTAATGCTTTTCTGACCTTTTTAAAACACCGCCACTTATTTTTTTTAATCGCATAATCGCATGGAAATAAGCGACCAGTACTTCAAAACGTCTTTTAGCATTCCACAGGGGAAAGAAATGAGTTTGGAAATGAGCATGACACGTTTTTGGTTGGATCAGTGAAAGACACATATCAGAGGTCAATGGAAGACTCTCTGGTAAAGACAGTGAGCTCTCTCACCTGAGCCCAACTTCCTTCCTCATTCTCCTGACAGTCAAACCCCATTGTGACAGCGTGTTAGAGCAGAGGAGACAGCATTAGCAAAACTCTCTTCAAGCTACACAACTTACTGAGCTCCCTCCAGGACACCAAACTACAGCAACGGTGGTGGCTGTTACCAGATCACATTACAAATGCAGTTAGTAAATATTAAAGTGTGAGTAAAGGGCAAACACAACTAAGAACAGGACAACAATCAAAAGCACAAAGAAACATGCAAAATCACTCATAGGGTTAACTGGAGCACTGGTTAGGGTAGTTTGCATTGCGCAGGATGTTGGGGGTGGATTGGGGGGCAGTGGGCTGGGGGAAGAGCAGCATATGGGTGGCACTGCGGGCACATGGGAGTCACCCAGATGGACTTACCATTTTAGTAGAGGCTGCCATGTTTTCCATCTCCTCGTGAGTCACCCACACATTTCCGGAAGACTGTACAGTGAAAGAGAGATGCAAGTACACACAGATAAGTGATCACACAGGGCACAGTCTTCCTAAACACCATAAAGAGCGACTGTTTACTGCAAGTAACATAATATAAGAATATAAGAACATAATATTGTCTTTAGTATGTTTTCAGTATTTTGTAGTGAAGGCACAGACATCACAGAAAATTATGTGGAAATGAAATATGGACACGATGCAGGCCAGATTCAAACTAGCATTTCCAACATGAGCACCACAGAACAACGTAAAGCTAACATGCTAACAACTTAGCCACGGCACTGATTAAATTCAAGAAGGACAAGTAAAAGCGAGTGGTTTGAGAGCTCTTACAGTGCGTGAGGTGAGTGGAGCTGAGGGACTCGTGAGTGAAACCATCTCCTGAATGGCCAGTCTCAGCTTGAGCCGATGGAGCGGGTTACTGATGCCGATCTCTCTCTGAATCTCCGTGTCCGACAGTGCCGACATGATCGCGCCGCTCTTCACGTTGGCACGACACGCCGCCACGTACCAGGCCGGCATACCCACCCACAGCTGGAGGATGTCAGAGAGAAAAGCGTCAAAATGCATCTTTATTATCTTCATCATCATCAGAGCGAGTGAGTAATTATGGTAATTATTGTCATCCGCAACCCCCGTGATGTGTGTGATTATAATGATGAAGATCATGAGTGTTTGGATCACTGCACTGTGGGAGGGAGAGAGGCTGCTTGATGTCTTTGTACCTCGAGCCAGGAGACAACAGTGGGACCGTCCCACTGAGCGAACGGAAGTCCTTTCCTCCTGGCATCCTCCAGCAGCTCATGTCTGATAGAAGACAATGAAAGAGCAGAGTTAGAGAATATATAACCCCAGCAGATACTATATCAATCACTTCAGTCTGAATATATATGAAGCCTTCTGTCTATCTATCTGTATCTGCCTATCTACTTGTCTGTATATCTGTCCGTCCCTCCATCTATCCATCCTTCATAAATATTTACGCATACAACAATTTCTAAAAATGTATATAACAATTCAACAATTTGTAAAACAATATATGTACATATTTCATATATATGTATATATGTACATAAATGTATACTTTTATAATAAGTACACAAATAAGTACACAAAACTAAATGTAGCACAAACTAACATAATTGCTAAAGTAAAGATTTATTTTATGCATTATTTACCACAATTTTGTTTTTTATGTGAGTTAAGGCATTACATTGACCATGATCCACTGCTATCCAGATACTAGCCATTTAAAACCCCATCAGCTGACCATGACAAAGAACATATTCGAGGTGTCTGAACTCTTTTTAACAGAACACAATATTCTCTGGACAGAACATTATTATATGTGACTGTAGGCGCTTTCAATTTCTTTTCTAACACCCAGGCAAAGTACATTTCGTTCTTACCACAGTGCCAAAGAATGGACACACACACACACACACACACACACACTTGAACTCATCCACATGACAGGTGTTAATTAGGAAACCTATTTTTTCTGTCACATTAATGGTCAGAGAAAAGAGAAACAGGAAGACATAGATTCTACAGAGAGGACAGTAAAATACCTAAATGAGGCTTCTCGAACCTTTTTACTAGCCTTTTATTAAGTGTTATTTGTTAACTTGTTTAACTGCAGGGAACTTTGCCATCTGATTGATCGGTCATTTGTTTCAGTTGAGCTGTGTAAATTGGGTAACAGGGCCATGTAGGGTAACTGTGACCTGTATGAGTAATGAAAGAGGAAGACTTACTTTTTCTTCATCCTGCGGTCTCTTTCTGCCTGTGTGCCCAATTTGCCCAAGGTCATGGTATCGCCAATACTCATCTCAAAATCTGCTGTTCAGTCACATGATGCAAAATAAGTTATTTAAGGAGGTTTCATCCAACGCTCAGTTATTTGCAATGGTAATAAAAACCATAATGTGTATTTTGCATAGAAGTTTTACTGTACCTGGAATAACAGGTGGCGTCACCTGGCCGTCTTTGCTCATGGGCTGGTCTAAACGTGCTTTCTCCTTTTTGCCAAAGAGACGGCCGATGGATGACTTTATGCCCTTCTTTTTGTTGCCGCTAGACAGACAGTAAAAGGGAGTGCGAAAGACATTTACATCGGTGTAGGAAGGTGGCCAAAAGTCACTCCATTTTAATGAGATATTCCAGGAGCAACGAGCAACAAATGAAAAAGTAACAACAGAGACATGTTGAATTACAACATACATGCATCTGACATGTGTACATAGAACAACGCAAAATACAATTCAACAATTTAAAACAGCACAGATGAAACACATCCAATGTATTTATTGTTTGTTTGTTTTATATCACTCCCATGCTGTTACACTGTGTAGCATTCTCTTCACATGCATTGTAAGCTCTGTTTGTAATCTTTTGATCAAGCGAGCTGTCTGCCCTGCTGGGTTGTTAGTCCTGCACTTTCATTTGGATCCATCAAAGCTGATGCTCAGTCACAAATGACACCATTCCTCCCAGACATCACCATATATTTATATGAAGCATTAATTCCTGAACGAGCCCGGCTGCTTTACAACCCCACAACAGTGATGTGCAGGAAGTAAAGACTGACTGACTTCTTAATTCAAAAATAATAACAGACTAAATGTGTGTTTTTGAGTCTGAGTGTGTGAGACACTCTTCAAAAGCCTTTTTAAAAATCAAACAAGCCAGGCTGCAGTGTTTTTTGATTTCCATGGTGGTTCTCCATTAATTGAAAGAAAATCATCAGGGTTTAGAATATATAAAGGTGAGTAAATGATGACAGAATTTTCTCCCAGGAGAACATCTGCGGAGAACATAATAACCAACACTGAGGCACTGATGACCAGTGGCGGAGCTAGAATTTTTTACATGGGGTGGCCAGGGGGTGGCCACTGCTATTTCAGGGTGTCCACACGCACGCACTGTACTCAAAGTTGAAATAATAAATTAAGGCATGAATTCAAGTTTTATTTGCAAAAACAATGCTAAGTTTATTTACTGAGTTTATTAATTTATTTATTGACCTGAATTCTCACCACATTGACTCTGACTAGTCTCAGGTATGGAGCTGCTGTGGGATCCAGTGCAAGGGATAGGGTCTGTTTGGGTCATACATGCACCTGATCTGCCTGTTTGTGCTTCTTTATAAAGAAGTCTGATATCTCGCCCTTTCTTTTCATGTTTAATTGACCCTGTGCAAAATATGACAGTCTGGTTACAT
>JAZGTK010000945.1:0-48237 GCA_036877625.1 Ambastaia sidthimunki
ATTTTTTGCTGTGATGGCACAATAAAGCCTATTTTTCATCAGGCATTATGCTGGTCTACTAAGATACTACCAACAATACTTGGTTACATAATCCTTAAAAATCATTTTAATGTGCAAATTTGGTACTCAAGAACCTCTGATTATTTGCACGTTTGAAAAAGGTTGTGCTGTTTAATGAAGCGTGGAAATCAAAATACACTGAGCTTTTCATAGTTGAACAACTCTCGACTGCTGCATAACTTCCAGTTCACATAAAACCTGCACGTCACATTTTTGTTTAAAATTGCTCAGAAAGGAACACATCCATACATTTACCAGTCTGTTATTCACACGAGAGACGAGGCCTAATCCGTGCTCTATTGTCTTTAAAGAGAAACGCAAACTGGATGTAAGCAGGACAGAGAGACAGAAGCGGATGACCCAGATGCACAACAACAAGAGGGCAAGTGGATCAGACTCTGTAGCTGGAGACACAGAGTTCTCACTGGTGCTCAGCTGGCAGCTGTAATAAACAGCACAAGCCAAACACCAGATTCATCAGCAACAGATGCTGCTGTGTTAGACAGAGTTTCAAAGAAAGCGCAACATCTGACGCTGGCAAATAAGACGGACGGAATGAGCAACAGAACATGAAGTTTGGATGGTAGACTATTAGAAACTAGCATCATGAATAGATAAAAAGGTCTTGAGCTGTTTTGGGAACAGTTTGATTGTAAGGTCAACGAGAAATGAGCTACGAGGCAAGGAACAGGAAGTGCTACAGGAAATGTGGAATGAAACCTCGTTTCGTTATCCTAATAAAATAACTGCCAGAATAAACGAGGGCTGCACAGCTACAGTATCACGGCTGCGAGGGGAAGTTCATCATTTACATGAAACAGAGATTCATTTCTGATGAACACTTACTATAATTTTTGATCAATTTTAAGCATCCTTGGTGGAGTGAATAAAAGTATAATTTCCTTCCAAAAACCTAGAAATTCCAAACCAGATTCAGATTTTTTTGAAAAGTAGGGTATTTAGGAACACAAGGAGATGAATTTGCAGTTTTGAAACTTCTGCAAGAAAAAGATATTTTTAAACTGCCTCAGAGGAGAACCTCACTATAAGGTTCTAAAGCTTAAACCCTGCAGATTTACATTCATTACTTACATCACCGTCACGTGGGCTCGCCCGACACACACGCGGGTCACTCAGACCCAGATCTCTCAATTATCTTGTACCTGAAAGTGCATTTGCATCGGGGTTCGTGATAGGCTGTTTCCAACAAGCTCTTGAGAGATGAAAAAGCCTGTACTGTGTCTCCAAAAATAATGAATGCATTACTATTGAAAACACACCGGGCCAGAAGTCAACAGAGTTAATTTAACCAGATTTATATACAAACCAATTTGTGTAGCAAACAAGGCTAATCCGCGGAGCACGCATACCGCTCAATGTTTTGCTCCAGGTAATTGTGATTTAGTTCAGCGTCTCTGGGGAGACAGGAGACGGAGGTCAGTGCATAAAAGTTACAGCGTCAAAAGAACTGACGTCAGTTTCATCTCTGCCTTAAGAGCTGTGTCTGTATTTAGAGCTTTATTGGGTTAATTAATTAGGTTGCAAAGGCACCGGACTAATGATTTTATTATGCGGCATATTGTGAGAGAACGGACGGGAGAAAGATGATGAGGAGAGCTGATGAAGGTTATACATTGTTGGCAAATGACCGTTACGCCACTGTGTTGCAATTAGAGTGTTTTTAATGAGCTGGGAGGGATGCATTTGCATTTAAAGTGGGGTACGGGCTATCAACAGGGCATGCGACAGGACATGCGACCCGGGAGAGAGCGTGGCACAGCTAAAGGTGTTTGCATTAGTTGCATTCTGTCGTTTTTCTTACAGTTCTTGCAAAAAATACTTCCATAACTATTAGCTACTAACAGGTTATTCTTAAAATATGAAAAATCATCTAAAAATAAAAACTATTCCTTTACGATTTGTTTGATAGTGTTGACATATGATTGACAAAAATTAACATGAGAAATAAAATCTGTGTCTGGTGGAATGTTGTTGAACTCACTGCAGATGAAATATTAAAGGAGCATATTTTTAATAAAATAATAATAATTGTAATAATATTTATTAATAAAATAATCTATTAAACAGCTAACAATAAACTTTAAAAAAGTGAAACTTAGTGTATACGGTATAAGAAACAATGAACATTTGGTCTCGCTTTGTTTTGTGATTCAGAAATACCCTAAAAATGCTTTATTACAGGCACTGCTTTAACACAACACCATATTTTTAGTGAGGCTGAGATGAAACACGCAGACTAGAATCACTTACGCAGTAACATATTACAGTAACTAAACTTAATGCAACATTCATCACGGCTGACGCACGGAACAGCTAAACTTCATTACAAATGCAACTTTACACGTCTTAAAGTCTCAGATTCTCCCAGTCCACATAAACGTTTTACGCGTTGGCAGCCAATCCGCTTGCCGGGTGTGCTGGGTGAGCGCGGGGCCCGAATGCAGAAGATTAGGACAGATGGATGAGAGGAAGGGGGCATGACATCTGAAGATGGGGGGCGAGAGCTCGGATTCAAGTCAATCTTTTGATATTGATTGCATCTGGGGAAAATTCATTTCTGACTCATGATTTGAGAGCAGAGAGCATCTATCGCTCGCTGGTGGGATGCGGGGAGGTGTGAGGAGGTAACGTTCCATCTATTACCCCGAAGTGAGGGGCTTTTAAACAGAGAGCCTGACGCTTCCTTAGATGACCATGATGGACCTAATCATTGTATCTGTCCTTTGATGATTTGGCATTTGGCTCTGGGTGGGATGTTGTTATGGCTTCCTGTCTCAGAGAACCGAGCGCGAGAGGGGCGGGGAAAACAGAGCAAGAAGATGAAAAGTGAGAGAGCACGAAGGACACGCATGGAGAGCACCGGCGTGACCTTTTCCAGAGGACGGGGCGACTCATGTCTCATTTAAGCTCGGTTATAAAAACCTCATCTTTCATAGTTTGCGCGATCATTACGCCATTTAAAACTCGGCTGCCTTCAGCCGGTTCTCGTGACGAACGGCTTTATGACAGGTGGCAGAGACAGGAGAGCTTAAACTGCATTTTGCTCTACATCAAAGATTCAATAAACACATCACAAGCTCCGGGGAGAACAAATAGGTGTCGTTCGGTTATCACAGATTACCCGCGTTTGAACGCTGGAGAAGATGCAGTTCAAATTGGTTTCAGAGGGCTCCTGTCTTAAGAAGATACGCCGTTCTTAACATGATGGATCAACAAAGTCTGCACTTCAAACACTACTAGCATACAAAACCAACTGTACCCAACGTACTAAAACAGACGCTGTCATCAGCATTGTAGTGTAGTACGGATACTTTTAAAATGCATTTTATTTTAACTGATACTACTTTTTAATTTTGAGAAGTGAATACACTGTATTTGATTAGCATTGTAAATGTAAGCGGTATTTCTCCGAAAAAAAGATTAATGAACAAGGCCAACCGACTTAACTACCCATAATTAACTAATATTTATCCAACTAATAATCCAAAAGTGTCATTATGTGCACAGAATGTTGCTCACAGTTTGCTAAACTGAAAATGTTTTCAGCTAGCAATAAGCGTGTTGTACTCAAGCTCCATTTAACACATTTTACCATGTTTAACTTTGTGTCAGAATTACTGTAATTACAACATGACAACTCAGTGAGTCTGCTCAGAACTGTTTATGTCTCTGGACTCAGAAATTACCATGGTAACGTTCATTTTGCCAGCAGTACATTTATACATTCATTTACCTGTGGGAGTTCTTGTGAAAGTTTAGGAACAAAGACAAAGCACCAGGAAACAGCAGCTATATAAAAAAATCAAAGCAAAATCTTTAAATGTTAACAAATCACAGTTTGGTTCTATCTACAATACTTATATTTTACAATGAATTAATTTTTATTTCAACACAATGAAAACCACCATCACCAAATCGAAAAGATTCGATCGGGTATTTCATTGACTTGGTCCTGCTATAACTCCAGAACTGTCTTTTGAAACAGCCCAGGGAAGCAGTTAAAAAGATAACTGAGTCCTCTGCAAACATCATGCAGAAAGATTGACTTAAAATAAAAGAGCGATCCACACAGAAAACCTGTTCTCTCAATTCTTGCATTCCATCATTCTCCTGCACTCTCTCCTATTACCAAACAACCTCTCTGTTAATGTCCTGCAAGAAGTCTAAAGCTATCATCTAATTCAAACTGACAGATGATAAAAATACAGATTCATTAAACCCGCACTGCTGGAGTGCCAGGAGGCAGAGCATGGCCTGCAAAAATAATAGGACTTCAGGCATATACGTATCTGTCATGAGGCCAGCAGAACGGCCCAGCGTTGCACCCCCTTCAACGCACCCTAATAAGGATTAATTACCTGCGGTGGTTACACCTGTAGCTAATGGGAGAGGGCCGACCGCAAGGTGTGCACCAATCAGCTTGCTTTATGTGTGAGCCAAAGCTCCCCGTGGTTCACTGGAGAAGGTTATCAGTCTTCTAGATGGGCTTTGCTTTTTCTTATGGCGAGTGGGCTGTCAGAGACATATTAATAAAGTGATGTGATTTAAAAAGTGCCTGACATGAATGTGGCTTTTGTGAAGATTTAAAGAGCCCCATCAAACCTGGGCAAATATTGTTTCAATGTGTTAGACTGAGAAGTTAAAATTATCGGTTAATGATGAGTTGTAATACTGGTAAACCAACTAACCAGCCAACTAACTGACTGACAATGAACCAAGCAACCAACCAAATTAAGCAACCAATCAAACAACTAACTAATGGTCTGACACTAAGACAAATGTATTTATTTAAATAATTTTCCTTCCATATTAGTCACAAACACACCTGTAAGACACCCTGTATTGAAACTGGCCCTTGGTCCAAAGATGGCATCTACTGTAAAAACCTTTTCAAAATATACAAGAGAAAACCATTTACAACTATCCTGACCTGAGGCTTCTCAAAAATAAGACTGTATTTATCCTTATACCAGAACTAACATCTGTTGCTTTCAGAGTTGCAAATGGATCCATTGCTATGTTGAGAATCCATTTCTGAATGTTCACTGCAGCAACACAGACCTGCTTTTAAAATGGAAACTCTTGTGCCTCTACGATGAGATGTTTAAGGGTCACGCCATGATTTATAATTCTATAAAGGACAACTGCCTCCAGAGGTGAGAGAGCTCTATCCAAGTTTGCCATGTCTTTGTGCTCAGAGCACAAAAGCTGAGGAAATGAGAACATAGCTTTCAGTGCAATGGCTTTCTATTGGAGTTGCTTGCAGTAAATAAGTTTCTAAAAAGCCCTCAAGAGTGCTGTTGAGGTCCATTCAGACACTTTGGCAATTTTGGACCAAAATACTTTCCCGGACTTTCTTACGGTTAACTGTATAAGGCATGCCCACACATTCTGAACTTATTTCGCGAGAAGCCAATAGTTTCAGGAATATATATCACTTATGTCAATTTGGTGAAAAAAAAACATCAGAGCGATGCAGGTTTAACCGAGTTTTGCACCTGCTGGACTGAGGTCAGCTCTTAACAGGATATTGCTTGACAGTTTTGAATAAATGGCTGGAGAATAGTGTCCCACTCTACCGATTTGGGCTCCAGGGTTTCTATCTGCAGTGACAGGGCAAAACTCTGAATTTCACTGAAAGGAGATGGAACACAATTGGTGTATGAATTTCTTGACAGTTTATGTGCATGTTGATGTTGTTCTTGCATGCAGATGCAAATAATTGCAGGGTAAAATTACAACCTGCTACCTGGGGCAGGTTGCATCAGCGGTGTAGTTAACCTAGTTGTGCCACTAAGATACAATTTAGACACTATAACTACATATTTGAGCATTGCACTAATAAACCAAAATGTGCAACACAGCCCTACATACAAACTAAATAGCTCCAGAAACCTGCTATTTATGTATTGCCCCATATTAATTTACATATAGTTCCTAAAGAATTATTTACATATTTAATGTCAAATTAAAAGCACAGCTTTATAACACAATGTTTTTTCTATTTTAAGGCTGTTTATTACATTTATTGAATGAACTACTTTATGAAGAGAGCGTACAACCTACAGTAAAAGCTAAATCTTTTAGTAAGAACAAACCAAATTAGTTTCATACTAACTAGTAACCTCAGGCCCCTATAGTGTGAATTTTATGTCCCAATTTAAGACCTTACAAAGGGCTGGTGAATCTTTAATCTTTAATGCCAGCTAATACACTGAACATTTGAGAGCTAAAATGTGTAGATGACACTTAAATATAGTTCAAAAAGCAATCCATTCAGATAAAATAGCAAAAGTAATCAGTTTACAAAAACGCGTCAGAGCACAAATTTCTTTGAACCAAAATGACTGCAGCAAATGGTCTGTAAAATTTATAAAAACTTCCATCCTCTCTAATCTTGCCAGAGACTTTCTAAGATTGTCTTCTCTGTATTTGAAATAAAGGTGTTCTGTCAAAACAGATAAGGCTGTTTCTTTTCTCTTTCCTTTGGTTTCTCAAAGACAGACAATAAAAGAAATTTTCTGTCATTCCAAGTACTGAGACTTAAAAAGAGAATAAAAAATATGTTTTAGTCTTTGAATGTGTCATTCTAATAATGCTTCCATAGATAGTCTGCTAAAGTTGGACTGAGGATGTTGTGTTGGTCCTTACACACCTCTGAACTTTCATCTAAGGTTCATCTATCCATACCTTATTAAGTGTATCACACAATATCTCAAGCCAAAGACCCTGGACAGGCTAGTTTATCACACTCAGTTGAGATCTTTGTGCCCCCTGTTCCACTGACAAAAAAAACTGCTGGTAGCTCATGTATAGACTATATATTTCTTAGTGCTTGAAGGAAATTTATATTCTCAAATGTGCTGTGAAATTCTGTGGGGTCTTTTAACCGGTAATTGGGGTGGAATAAGTTCACAGCTAAAATGCCAGAAGGTTCAGGGTTCAAGTCTGGAGAAGGATGATTACAGAGGCTCGGGTAATTGATGACCATTGAGCGAAAGGTTCCATGGTTTCATAGAGTATAGCCAACGTTGTACAACACGTCTACAGGCCTAACAGAGACACAAGCTGCATGTTAAACATGTAGCCAACAGCCCATCTTAATTGCTTTATAGACCTGATGACCTGACAAGTGGTCAAGTGGTGTCTTTGTCGTAGAAGCTTAACCCATGACGAAATGCACTTGAATGAGGTGAGGCACTTCATATGAAAAGTTAGTTTATACATTGCAAATCCACCAATGAGTGTAGAGGTTAAAGGTCACAAGATTGGCCACCCAATACAGTCAGATACAGAACGAAGTTGATTAGGAAAACCCACAAACCTACTAACAGTACAGAAATGTAATCACTGCCAACACGACAAAACCTTAATACTGTATCGTATCATTTTGTTGGTTTCAACTGCTTTTTCCCATCAAGAAATGCTGGAGGCAAACGGCCTGTGACGCTGTGAAAGACGAAGATGAATCAAGCCAATGATGTTACTAAGTGTCTGATTAAAGAAGAAGCTATTGACATTTTCGTCCTCATTTTTGCCTCATTTCGAGGAGATTCAAGGCAAAGATCATATAGACACAAAGTACGCTTTTAAATTTTTAGGTGTAGCTTGACTCCTGACAAACGACATTCATTAATAATGGCTGCCTGTGCTAGACACTTTTTTATGCTAAACTCTCAGTTCCGCCTCATTTCAGGTCCTTGTGGGTAAAAATGAGAGGTAGTGGAAAAATAAAAAATGAAAGAGAGACCTGCGCCATTAATCCATTAGTATGCTGGTGCACGCTCTCGAAACCCATGCTGTAAACACACACGAATAAACACCGACCAGGCAGATTATAAATCACTCATTTTGCCATTAAAAATTCATGCAGCTTATAAAGCATAACTCTCTGAATATGTATATGTTTATATACATATGTATATTTTTCACACTTAATATGATTTCATCCACTAACCGAGTTAGCTTGTGCGCTGTGTTTATCAGGCAGAAGGGTTTAAGAAAAATGACCACCGTATTTTTGAAAAAAACAGTTGCTGGTCCAAAGTATGGACAGAAGAAGTGTCAATTTCCTTTCCTACTTGATGATCAACCTAAGGTGGGCTTGAACCTGGAACCTTTTGGTTTTTAACCACTACACAACCACAAACAACTTAAGATCAAATCGAATCAAATTATGTTATGCTCTACAAACAATATTGACTACAATGGTTCCAAAATCCTCATCTATGGCTAACTGATAGCTCAATTCCATCCATGTTCTCCTCCCCAAGTACAAAATGACAAATCTAGATGGTTTACAACCCATCCATGAGCTTCTCCATAGCCACCAGACACTGTTTGATTGTGTATCTGCTTCACGGAGCAGCGGATATTGGCTTTGTTTGCCTAAGGCTCTGTCGTTTTTCATTCGTGTCCCTCTGTTTTTTCTTTTGGTATCCGAGTTTAAAGAAATGTAAGCAATTAGGGACCTCAGAAAGGTTTATAGACAATTTTAGAGAAGATGGGACGGAAAAATGAGCAGGTGTGTTGCATATTGTAGCACATATTTTGGAATCTGTTCTGTGTCTTTCAACAACTTTTTGAAAAAGGGAGGCACAACCTAAACATTTCAGAGCCCTGAATGACTTAGTGTATTTAGTTTCTAAGAGAAACGAAAGGTCAACTTGTAAATCAAAGTCAGTCTATGATCAATACAGGACTCGGGAAGCTAAAAGAAAAGAAGTCAGGGAAATAAAGATCTAACAACCTTGAGAGGTAAAACACAACATCAGTTCAACTTGCAAGCAACAAATTATTCCACCTTAATAAATAAATGAAATCAAATATTTATTGAAATAAAAATGAGTGTTTGGTTGTTTCAAGGTGGTTACAAACCACATCGCTGCCTATAAACAAATAGATATTTTATTTATTATGATGGAACAATGCAGCACAATATGACCAAAGATACTCAAAAGCTTTTCAGTTGAAAAGAGGCTGGTGTTCAGAATCCCATCTATAGAGGCCGATAAAATTAAGCCGATTTAACAAAGCTTGCTTAGTTTAGGATTTCCTGCACTGGAGAAGCCCACAGTGTACAGAAACAAAAGTTTGCAGTTTTTTTTTCTGTACACCGCTTAGAATCCAATTCTGGCTCAATTTGGAAATCATAGACAAGCTCCGGAAGTACAGAGGAAATATATAAAGGAGAAAGAATTGATGTGTTAAGGCACATACAGTCTGTCAGGCCCGCAATAATGTGAAATCCTAAAGACAGATAATTCACAGATTAGTCCGGATCAGGGCCGCGTGAAAGAGAATGGAAACCCCATCAGCTTTTTGTTTCAAATCACTCCTCTAAATCCTGAATCCTTTTCCTCAGGTGGAGACCGGAAAATGTTTGGCAGTTATATTCAAATTTCTATATGATTATGTTTCACACCAGTGAAAGCAGATTAAAATAAAATTACTTGGGAAATTAAAATTTGTGCAAAACTAATTTATGTCACTCATGCCAACAACATCTGAATGAGAAAATGTACAAGTCATAATTACTTGTTAAATATTTGTAATAAACGGCACTATTTTTATTAATACTATTTTTATGTAATATATTTTTTCCTATGACAATGGGATTAAATTTTGTCTTAGCATTTTTGTGACCAAAAAATAAATAAATAAATAACAGCCACTCCTCACTTGCATCAATGGTATAAGCCAATATAAATCTCTCTCTGTTCATTTTAGACTCTAGCTGCAGACAATTTTTTCAGAGTTAAAGGAACAGGTCACCCAAAATGTAAAACACAAGGAAAAAGGATTTATATCTTAATTATACTGTTTTACATACACTGAAAGTGAATACGGACCGAGCCTGTCAGTCTCTAACATTATGACATCTAAAAATTATATGCATTTAAATACAGTTGGATTTGAAAAAATACAAAGTTGAGAGTAAATAAAAACAAATAAAATAAAAGTCATTTTTTTTTGGGTGCACTGCCTCTTTAAGACCTACCAGCACAAATCTGTAAATCAGTATACACTCCAAATAATATAACAAAACACTGACTTACTGCATGCAGTTGAGACCCTCCTTTGAGGCCCCTCTTAAATTCATAAATTTAAAGCTATTGACTATATTTCACTCCCTGTTTCCCACTTCACCTCTCTTTCCCAAGCATACATATGCTTTTGTCTGGAATTTAATCTCGGAGGCACATGAGGGAATTTGCGACTGACCTGAATTTTAACCCAAGTTGAATTTGCTCTAAAAATACGACGGTACAGTAGGCTAAAGAACTTGGGATGAAGAGAATTAGATTTACGCACTTCCTCAGCACACCATAAAAATTAGGCAAGGACAGAAATTCCACAAATCATGGCAGATGCCCGTGCCACTCACTGTAATAAAGACAATAAGTCTTCGTGGTCTTTTAAAACTGCAGCAGTCTTTGAAATTTAATTGATTCGGTTCTGTGTGAAATAAGACTCAAGGGTGCAATGATGAGCTTGGGAACGTCTGCCACCTGCTGTCTGGGACAAAGTCGGATTAGGGAAGAAGGTTGTTGGCGAGTGGCGGCCTTTTGGTACTCACAAGTGGTGGGCTTGTTGCAATTATGTCCGTGCCGGAAATACTGGGGGTTTTCGATTACTGGGATGCGGGTCATGCCAATCACCACAGCGTCTGGCCCGGCATCCAGGGTGCATGGAGTTATGATCCCATGGTTGACGTGGTGGAGAGGGCTGGCCGAGTCTTCTTCTCCACTGATAACAGCTACTGGTCCTGCGGAGAGGAAGAGACAGTCAAAAAAAGGCAACAGTCACGGAAGAGGCTTTGCCACACAATGACATCTGTTGGCTTAATGGAAAACGAATGAAGCATAATAAGTCTGAGAGCGAAATGCAAAAAAAGTCTGATTTGTCAGAATAAACATAACATCTCGGATCTCCACTGGCCTCTGAGCTTTTCTCTGTCATTCAGGCAGACATTAGTCGTCTTGGCCTGACTCAACCCTCAGTCTCAGCTGTGGTGGCCCCGGGCCCTATAAACACTGACATCACAAGTTTTCCCAAAGCCCCATGATTGGCTCATTTAGTCACGTCAACACACACAAATACACCCACATTCAGATCCGGGCCCGCAAGGATCTCATAGATAAATGACTCAGCCAACGTGGGGATTGTTGGAACCACAACAATCAGGAGCAGAAATGAACTATAATGTGGGAGACTGGGGCTAGTTGTCACAATCTGTACTTCATTTCCAAGAGTAAGTTTATTTTTGAAAGTTAAGGTCTGTATAGGCACATACATTAAAGAATTGGATACAGAAATGTCTACTGAATATTTCCACTGTCATTGCCAACAAAAACATTATTAGGTTTAGTGAACACATTGATTATATGCACAAACAGTGGCGCATGTTGTCACATTACAATATACGGGTGACAATGTATTTCTATATGAGATAAGCTGTCATTATACCCTATAGTTACTTATATATGCCTCTTGTGACAATTAGCACCAGCCTCTATATGTGCTAAAATAAGTAAATCTATACAGGACTGCTAGAGCTGTTGCTTAAGGACTTTAAACTTTGTCAGTTTGACCTTAACAGTCTCTTAGGAAAATTCATGAGGCCATTACAGTTCATAAGGTCAGACGTTTTGACACAAGGCCAGAGAGTGAATTGAACACTGACTGACTGTATTTAACTGACAGAGGTCACATGACATAAAGAAAATGCCTCAGAGTTGACTGCTTTAGTTCACTTCAGTGTGAGCAGTAAAGAAAGAGACGTTAATACAGATGTATGCAGTATGTATTAGGAGTGTTTTTTTCCCACTGGGAACAGAAAAACATATGTGCATCTCTTTTGACAGGTGTCACAGGAGGGGGCTGGACAAAACAAAGATGTTTTGAAGTGTTAAACAAGTAAATAAATAGCTTTATACACATAAAGTCAACATATTAATAAATGACAAATACATGCATTTGAATGACTCAACCAGTCATAATACATTATGGTTCCCTACATAACATAACTTTTTCCTGATTTTATATAATTTTCCTGTATTTTTCCTGTTTTCCTAAATGTTTTCTGTAAAGCCGGTTGACACAATGCACACTGTGAAAAGCTACGGAAGTGAAATTTAATTGGACATTCGTATATGAATTATATAACAAAATTAGGACAGAACATTGAGTGAAATCTGATTGGGCGGTTGATGAGTTATCATCTAAGTTTCATTTAGAATTTAGAATAGCTCCCAAACTTCTAAATGAAAAGGACGTTTATCTTTAACTTCACAAAGTATAAAAACAAGCTAGTCCAATTAAATGAGCAGCCACAATCGTTTTCATGCCTATAAATAGAGATTATTTGGAGACAATAACTGTGGTCTGCTGTGACATATTTAAGCAGAAATCTTGGGAAAAAGTCTTAATTAGCTTAAGCCTTTAAGACAGGAGGCGACGCTCAGTTAGCTGTCGAATGACCCCTTTAGCTAATTGGGTTGTTAAAAATGCTTTTCTTTTCCTTAATTGGAAAGTCGGGGTCAGGCTAAAAGCCCAAAAGGACAATTAAAATAATTTTCGTAAATACTCAGTAAGGTGAAAAAAGTATTACTAACATAAATGCCTCTGTTTTCTCTGAAAAATATTTACTCAGGTTTAACACTGTAAAGCAAAATTACTGCCTTCAACATTAAAAGAAAACAAAGCATGATATATTTTACATTTTTTTAACCTCAATATTAAAGGTACTTTTCTTCCATTAGCTCAGTTATGCTTACAGCTCTATTATGTATTAAACTTAAAAGCCACATTGCTGCTTAAAATTCCTTTTTAATATCTTCAGGTTATTGTTAGAGAATGCAAGGTCAGACTCGACTGTAAATACTATTTAAAAATAAATACATAGACCATATCAAATGGCACTTCCAGAATCCTGTTATACACGGTGACACATTGAATTGGGAATCGCATTCGCTCGCTGTTGCCTTTTAACGTTTCTAGTTAGGAACTCTATCAATAAAGTGCAGGAAACAATTGGTTTAAGTGACGGGACAGAAAACGAGTAGTGAGCCGTCTCCCGAAATTCAAAGGCGACACATTTCTGCAGGACTTCCTGAGTTTTATCTTCTCTGTGGAACCAGACGCCTGCGTTTTATTCAGAAGTTGTCATTTATTTCAAAAGACCTCCTTTCTGCCCGGAAAAATAACAAAAACAGGCGAATCCGCCAAACATGGCGAGTCTGTCATCTAGTTATCACCGTATTCCAAAAAAATATGTTTTCAGAGGTGATAAAAAAAGACACAATGAATAATATATAAATAAAATAAATGCAGGTCCTTTCAAACTGCTTCAAATGCACTTTGAGTTTTCCACTGGGACTAGGTGTTACATAAAGCACTTAAAATAAAAAATAAAGCATATTTCAGTGATAAATTATGTTTTCGTTCTCTTTCCCAAACAATGAAAGCCTCAAGGTCAATAGTATTTATTGCCTACAAGTAAGCATTATTTAATCCTGTCTTCTACTTTTGCACCCAGTAAACAGTCAGTTTAATAAGACTGAGATGGTATTCCCACAAGAAAGACAAAACTACAAATAAGATCTTTTCAATGCTTTCATTATGCCAAAATTGAGACTTCTGTGTAGTATTTCTGTTTTACCAGACACAGACACCAAAGTCTGCATTCAAATTTCAAAGATCTCAGAAAGAACTCAAACATTTCTCATCAAATTTTTTAAAGCCAAATGATCTGAGCCCTCTATTCTTACAGTTATTAACTGACAATTTACATCAACAATTGTCTCATTTTAATTTCTAACATTACAAGAAATATCTGAGACAAAGCTGAGAGCTCAGTTGTCTTCTCGGTTGCCCGACGTTAGATTTTCAAGCATCTACTGATCAGCTGTTGAGTCAATCACGTTGGTTAGTGTAAATACTTCCAGACGTGTGAAAACATCAGATTCTTCAGGCTTTCCTGGTTGGTTTAACACAGATGATGTTCTTCCACCCATGTGGGCTGATTATCATTCAGAATTCCGCTTACAGGAAGTTCTAGCAGAGTTGCTAATTAACACTTAAAATAGATTTGGCAACCCCATGTTCCCCCTTGAAGACATGCATAACACATGCACACAAATTAGCATCTTACTGTATGTACTGTAGCACAGAAACCTCACACGATTCTTGCTGTATGAGTGACTGCGTTACAGGATACACATGGGATAAACCGGCTTGCGTCATACCACCTCACAAACACACAGGCTGGGGTTATATTTGTATATTTATACAGACTGTATCTGTCTATTTATGTTTTATGGCATATTTATTTATTTTTTTATATAAATTCTTACTCTGAGTCTCAGATATGACACACTGATATTTTTCCGGAATGTTTATACACCGCAAACACATCATTACCTAAACATCGCTTATTATGACAAATCCAAGGGGAGAAACGCAGTTTACCGTGACGGAAAATTACCCCGTGTGCGTTTACAGACTGACATAAGCGTATCTCCTCCCCCATTGGTTTATCTCTCTTTTATACACTTACTTTACTCACACACACACACACACACACACACACACACACTGCTGGGGCCAAATGTGTGCAAAGGTGACAGGTATGATTGATCCTGTTTAGAAAGGCACCTGAACCCTGCTGTTTGAATGCCATTTGCCTCCAGTTCATATCTCTTCCTTTGATGTTGAAAGTGCACCCAGCACTTGCTGTATCTCAGGTAGCTATAAAAGATAAAACAGGCTCCATCCCGGCCCACTTCTCTCGTACGGCAATTGTGCGCTGATTGCAATGCAAAGCAGCCGTGGAAGACCAGCACGAATAAATTACTCACATTACTTGCTCTGATCTCGCCAACGTGTATTGAAGTGCCTCCTTGACATCAAACCTCCTCGACCCGGAATAAGAGAATGAGAGTTACAGACATGGGTTGAAAAACGGGAATGATTCATACTTCCCTCAGCATATGAGCGTGATTGGAAGAGGTAGGGCTGGAAAATCAGGTATATGGAAACACTCAAGTCACTTCCTGTGGCCGTAATTGTACCGTCTTCCTGACTCATTTCGGAGAAAACCTTTGTAATTGCCTGAAGCCGGTGCTGTTTTTGCTGTTCCTGATTTGCGAATTGCTCAGATATCTCTACGGTGCCCCTAAGTGTCAGAAGCAATGACAAAACTCTTTTGTTGGGTAAACAGAGTATATGAAGACAGAATCAGTCCCCCTGCTGTTCTGATTGCCTGCCTCAGGCGACTACAATGGCGTTTTCATTCCGGCACTTTTCTCTGTGAAAACCCTCTTCAATTGCGTCCCGGTAAACATGTCTGGACGCAAACGTTATTCGCGCGAAAATATTCCCTAGCAAAACATTGGACGTGGAATATGCGGCATTTCGGAAAGCCTTAAAGACGCAAGACCTCCAAACTAAAAGGATTCTTAATCATTTTAATTTGGAGGAAGGCGGCTAATAGACCTCATTTGCTGCTTATTTCCACTTCAATGAGGATGGTTCGCAACAGCGACAACCTCAGAGCGAAGATGGAGAGATTATGAGCGGGAATTTTTCACAGAGCGGCTCCTTAAGTAATAAACAGCTCATTCGCTTGGGTTGAAACACAGAAATGTGCAATTACTTGAAAAACAGAGGCTTGTTGGTTATCTCAATTTTATCTTTGTGATTAATAGTACAACTCCTCCTGGGGCCTCAGGTGCACTACGGACTTGTCGCACCTTCTAATTTACACTAGTTATGTTTAGGCACGCAAGCATCAATGCGCTTTTAGTTACATTATTAGTGGTGCTTGGCGAGCCAAATGTGCATCAGCCTCATTGTTGGTGCCTCTTGCTAACTGCTTGGCTTCTGTTTATTCATACATATACACACACACAAACTTCTATTGTTTTCATACACAGCTAGTTATAAACAATATAACCCAACCCATACTAACAGAAAACCCTAACAGAAAACTTTCTGCATTTTTACAGTTAAAATGCTTTGCTGGAACTTTTCAGATATATGACTTTTATACTGTACAAACCGTATATTCTACCCCTAAACCTTTTCCTCACAGAAACCTTTTTGCATTCTTACATTTTCAAAAAAGCATAATTTCATTAGTTTAATAACCAATTTTATTCACTGGGACCGTTGGCTGGTTCCTACAATGTACTATTACTATCCTGGTAGGATAATGGTAGAAAACAGAAATAGACACACACACACACACACACACACGTATATTAATAAATGTGGTGTAATTAGACCCCCACAGCCTGTGAACCAACGCAGGCTCTTGTGGTAGTCAACAAAGGAGAGTCCAGTCACAAGAGCTACAGCCCATGCCAGGCGTGTCCTCACAGCATCAATCCTGTGCCAGCACTTTCACAGTCAGGACTAACTATGACAAAACATTGGTAACATAAAGGCAGTCAGTCATCTTTATGTCTTTAACAAAGTAGGCCATAGGAAAGTTGTCCGCCTGGCGCAACATTCAACGCACATTTTGTTTATAGCTGTATAAAAGCCTGGAGGGGAAGTACGGTACAGCCACTGAACCTGATTGGACAGATGAAGCACACAGTGATCAGACCTCTACAAACATCAATCAGACACACACAGTTGTGCACTCACAATACTTGTGAGTAAGTGTGCGAGGGATAAAAGATCACTGTGTTACAGGAACAAAGGACACTAGCAAAAGTCTATAACCTCTTCATAAGAGAGAATCATTATTTAGTGTAAATAAAGTTTAAAAATACCATGACATATACGACTAAAGCAGAGTGCATGATAAACATCAACATGACAGAAAAATAACTGTAACTAAGTTTTAGTCTTACTGTATTTCTTTCTTATTAAACACACCTGATTCAAATCATAATGTATTTCCACTGTTTTATTAGTACAAATCAACAAATTGGGCCTCATTCATGTTCACCTAATATCTTTAATTCTTTTAGAAGCTTTTATTCAAAGCATCTTACAGTGCATTCCAGGTTTACTGTACATTTATATCAGCATTTGTGTTTTCTATGAATTAATCAGTTGAGCTTAAATGAATGCAACAATTTACATAAGGATTATAACACGACTTCAGTCATGCTCAGAAGTCATAAATGAGAATCCTGAGTCACCGATGGACTCAGTTTCCTCTCAAGGTCTGCTCTACCTGTTACAATATAAACATCAAGTCTCTGCTAAATGGAACTGAAAGTGTTTACTCAAAAAATGCGTTTTTTGACACATTTATGTGCGACGCCCACTTGTGCATTCATCACGACTCGCGGAACGTCTCGAACCCGCGTGTCGCAACAAAGTGCCGATGTACACGTTTGCACACACACCTGCAACGCTGGAATGTTTCACACTCAGCAAAATCTGAGTGAAATCCAGTCAGCAGAACAAAGCTCAGTTAGAATGTGCTGTTGTACCAATGCGATGAAGCCATGAACAAAACTAATAGCATCTCTGCTATCACACAACTTACTTGGGTGCAGTTGTCTATGTGTATAGCTGGTACAGTGTTACCCAGGGGGAAATGTTATTGCTCAAGGCTTGCTCTTTTATTGCTCAGGAGAGTGCATGAAGTCCCTGTTGTGTTTGTGAAGTCTCAGCTGTGTCTCATATAGACACAAATGAGACAATTGTCAAGATAAAGTAAGATTATAAAGATTATATTTTTTTCGCAGACTTTGACGTTATAGCAAATTATTTAAACATTTGTGGAGATCACTTTTGAAACTCCACGGGAGATAAAAGTGAGATTACTGAGACGTCTGAGCAGCAGTGGACTCCTTTTGCTCTCCATTTACTCTCACTTCTGTCTAGAGATATTAAAGGGATCTTTATTTATGATCTTTCCTATGCTGTAGTTGCAGTGAGACTCCTGACTGATGGAGATTTGAGACGTCTCATTAATTACAATGTGAGTTATGACACCAGCTCCAATCAATGACCAACCCTCTGCCTCAAGAAATATGAAAAATAAAAGAATCGCATACGGTCCCAAGTGACTAGTTTCAAACAGCTGGACTAAGCACACATTTCTCTATCATAAAAATTACATACTGTAGCGAAATTCCATCCATCTGCATCATACCACCACACAGTGCAGGTTTTAGTCTATGCTGTTCTTGACTGGCCACACGTAACAGCGCCCCTAGGGGACTGGAGGTAAAGTGCACGTCACTCTGTGAATAAATGAAGCAGAACATGCCAATATTCCTATGACCCTTAGAATGGCCATTCTGTATGAAGCTATTTTCTTAAGTGGGGCAAGATCTGTGATGGTAAATCAGAGCACAGTGAGTGGATGGTGTCGCACCTGAACCCTCTATGCGGTATTTCAGCCTCCCGGACCCCCTCCAGTTCATCTTACGAGACGGAGGGGTGGAGAAGCTGAAAGGAGGGAGCAAGGGAGAGGAGAACTCATATATCAACTGGAATGGTGACAGCCACACACATTCATCGCACAAGGAAAACATTTGGCTGATTGTGCTCACCGCAGTGAGGTTTCACGTGGTTGGCAGGTGTTTGATTCCTGTGGAATGCTAATGACCCTGATCCCCCAGGCAGGGTGAGAGAGAGAGAGAGAGAGAGAGAGAGAGAGAGAGTCTGAGAGAGAGAGAAAGATGGGCAGAAAGAGACATGATGTTTCCTGAAAGGATCTAACATACTCGGTGGCCATTTTAAGTATAAGGAGACTGAGGCTAGTTGTCTCTCTCACTTACACACACACACACACATACACGCATACATGCACACACACACATACACTCATGCACACACACACACACACACACACTCACACACACACTATGTCCCTCTACATGATATAGAGAGCTATAACACACTCCATGGGGTAAGTTGTCATAATTGGAACCTGCCATTCAATAGACTGCTTTGAAAAACATTTAGACACACACGTTTGTATATAAAACATGTACACAAAAATCAAGCCATTGATATGAAATATGCAGGTGAAAAATAAGATATGCAGGCGGTGAATGGGTGGCAGGTGCACAGAGACCCACACTGCAGTATGCCAGCATGAAACCAGAGAGGTAGTCAAGTACACAGGCAGGCTGGTGGAAACAACAGAAAAAGCATGCTGGGATACAGACAGGTAGAGAGATAGGCAAACAGGAAGTGAGGCCACGAGGGAGTTGAGGGGACAGAGAGACAGACAGAACGCAGATAAACTATCAGAACTGAGAGTCTGCAGGGACCACAAGGGCCAGCCCCCTCATTTGTTATCCACCCAGGCAGACGAAGCTCTCCGTGTGGTTTTATTGAACAGTGTCCATTTCTTCAGTATCTCTACTGCACATGTAGACGTAATGCAGACAATAGTGAAGGCGGATTTGAAAGGTAAAAAGGGCCACAGTTCAATTAGATGTTTACAGCATGCTATCCAATCTTCTTCCTGTTTTGGTGCCGCCCACCCTGACACATGTACTGCCTTTATGTAAAGTGAATGTAACGCTAACCTACTGTTTACAGCATACTATACAATATGCAGTTTTAAACTGTTACCAGTTGTCATGTAATTGCATAGGATTAATTTTTATACCTGTGAAAAATACCTAACAATAAAAATATATAATGTTGGCAGTCTGATCAAATGAAAGTTAAGACCGAGATGTGGACCAGCTGAAATGGAATTCTGAAGATGAGTGCAAAGCATTATGGGTAAATATGTAAACAGCACATTTTGACAAAGAGGGCACCCAACTTTCCATGCATACCAAAAATTGCATACTCTGCACCCTACACATACTATACACGGCATAAATAGTAAGTGTAGTAAACATGCCCTTCTGAACACAGAAAAGGAGATCGTTTTCTTTCCGCTCCCTAACTGTCTATAAACCTTCCTGTCATCTCTACTTCGCCAATGTCTTCTCATTCAGCTTTTCGAATTGCCTCTCTCTCTTCCTGCGGGTGGCAGGTGCATGACCAAATGAATACAGATTCTCTGGATGTCTCAGCATGACGCACCTAATCAGACTGCTCACAGTCAGTATGAACACATAAATGCACCTTCTCCTGCCCTCCACATGCCCCTTCTATCAGCGATTCCCCCTGCTACCACATTACAGGCAACTGCTTAACGCCGAACGCACGTATCTTCTCCATCAGAGATGATGATGGAGGAAACAAGGCAGAGAAGAACATGCCCATTTTCTCCCAAATTCGGGAAAAAAAAACATGCTATACATGAATGCATTAATATTCCATTCCACCTCCTTCACTGTTCCGATCGGAGAGTTGTCTCTCATATGAATAATGCTGAATGTAACAATGTCCAGAAATATTCCAGTGAAAATATCTCTTGCAGAAACCTGGTCGTTCTTACATGTTTTAGCCCTGGGCAGTGAAAAACCTTATTTGAAAGATTTTGCAAACTTTCAAGTCTGTTGAAAGTTGAAGCCGATGTTTTTTGTTTATTTATTTATTTGCTGAACCTTTGACTTATACTTTTAATTTCACTGCTGGGCTAAACACTGTCCCAAAAGCCAGAAAATCTGCCTTCATTATACCCTGCCAACAGAGTTTTTTATCCACCAAGACTTTATGCACTAACTTAAAGTAGTTTATGCAAAACTGAAAAAAGTGATTTGTAAAAATGTTCTCAGGCAGCCAAGAGAGTCATAAGTGCATTTGTTTGTGCTGAAGACTTATAATACTTAAAATAGTTTTAATGTTTTTTGTTTATGTATTTTGCTGATCACACCATTGTGATGCAGAGATTAAGAAAATTAACTCGAAGAAAAAATCAGCAGTTTACAGGCTTTGTAAGTTGTCCCATATGAACTGTTTACTGTAAAGGCAAGAGTTAGCGATTTAGAATTCATTATGGATATAAACTCAAAATATGCATAAGAGTAGTTGGGAAGTAACAAAGATATAAACTTTTATTTCCAACAATAAGATTTTGGGCTAAAATTATATATGCAAATGGTAAAGTTGTTTACTAACTGTATAACAATAATCTCAATAACTTAATCTTTACAGTGATAAAACTCATTGCTACAAAGGATCTGACCAACAGAGGTCCAAAATATGATCAGTCTATTTTTAGTAATGAATTACAAACCGCAGAATGTGACGAAATTCAGTGAACATCTTTCCGCTCTTACGACTGAGCATGTTTTATTGGGCAGGGCTCTTTGGCAAAAAAAAGGTACACATCTAATGATTACGAGCGCAAATAAATAAAGGTCAACTAAATAAAAAGAAATGGTGCATAGCCAATATGCCACGTCTGCACAGTTAATTCATAGCCGGCTTCCACAATGAGCCACAAAACTAGCTAATTTCAAGATAAGGTGGCACTATGAACCCGGTCCCTTCGGATTGCTTTTTTTCCCACAATGCTTTGAGTGTCGATTAAAGCAACAGGGACAGATAACTGCGATTCATTATGCATCGTTAGATAAAGCCCGTTAATCCTGGGGAAAGCTGTGATAACATGTCCTTCCTCTTGTCAGCAATAAAAAGGAAACAAAACACAACCTTCAGCCGTGAGCGCTCATATTTGTGCGTCGCGTGATAGTTCCCTGACGGTTCTTCTGTCCACTGCAGTCTGTATTAGTGAACTGTAATGGCCAGACAGAACAATCAAAAGCGGACACTAAACTGTCCTGACAGGTCAAGGTTTTTCATTTCCAAGCCATCAGTGTACCGAGATTGACACGACCCCTGACGCTGCTCTCCTCCCCCACCTCCTGGCCTCTCTCCTCCTCGTAATTGGTTTACTCGCGAGCGTGGAGGCGAGTGATGTCAGTGCTCTGTTGGAGCAAGGCGTTGAGGAGACATCAAACGGACAAACAAATCGCTCTTCCTTCAGATGTGTTTTCATTTCCTCTCTCTACCTCGCTTGGTTTTTTTAATCTGAAAAACTATTTTTTATGGCCATAATTTATAATGGTGACACATTCCCACTACTTGGTTATAAGTAACATTAGGGTGGATTAAAACCCAAAACACGTCGTAGTATAGGCGAAGACTCTACTGCCAGGCCAACAAATATGTGACGTTCGGTTGCTGATATATACATTTATCCACTGACCCATAAAAAACAAATCCTGAGAGTAGCACATGTGGGAAAAAAGTTATCAAATTAAATGTCACAAGTTCATTTGATTGCTAGTCAGCAATTGGTAAGCATGAATGACTCCGCCCACAAATCCACACTGTTATGAAAAGTTTTTATGCAAAAAAAAATTGCAATTTTTGATCTGCTGTTGAAATTATCATTAAAAATTAAATAAACATACTTCTAATCATAATTTTATCAATGTATTAATTTATATTTTACTTTTGGAATATATTAGAATTGAGCAAATACTCTACTACAGACGACAACCTCTGACTATAAAGATCACGTAGACTATTTATCAAAACAGCAAAAGCTTGTGTTAAATTATTTGTGCATAATTAATATTAATATTCATGAGAAAAACGCATCACCACCGCTTTTTTAAAAACCCAGCGTTACCATGTTAAATGAACCAGCAATGAAATGTGCATTAGTAAATTCCCTGATAAACAAGCGGCTGTATGCCAAGCTGCCCACCTGTCAGTCAGAGCCAGACAGGAAGTCCTGTTTGCCAGGACTTCTGCGATTAGAGCCAAAACCAGCAGGGGTGGAAACGCACATTTACGGTGAGCGTACGTTGGCGATACTTCCTCGTCTACGCCATTAGCCTGTGAGGTATTCCAGCGAGACGAGAGGAAATTAAGGGGCTGGATATTCACGCTTCCACCTGAGGATGTTGGTGGAAATTAAACCTAGCAGTGATATGAGTCGCTATATTGGCTGAAGTTCGAGATTGATGCTGGCACTATGAAAATGAGAACTCATTTTCATCCCTACTTCTTTTTCTCGCTCCCTGCTTCTTTTTTCATGCAAAACACTGACTTGCATTTTTAATATTTTTTACTTTATTTTAGGCTGCGAACCATGATTATTAAAAAGAGAATTGGGAGAAGACAAAAACTTCTGGACAAATATCAAAAGCTGAATTTAAACTTGCGTTGCCCACATACGCATCACAGTTTGACATATTGAAACACGCTAACTAACAGGCCACAGGTCCATCACGCATTGTAAGTAACACAAAAGCTTTACATATTTGGAAGAAATTGTGAGTGGACATGTGTAACACCTGCTACCACATTGCTAGGCTGCTGTAGGTGGTTGCCAAGGCGTTGCTATGCAGTTGCTATGGTGTTATGAGTGTTTTATAGTGTGTTGCTAATGGACAATAAACTGTGTTGGCATATCCTATCACATCACAATTATCCAAAATCAAGATATATTGGGCAGGCTGATGGACAAATCTATATTCCCAGCCTCATGCAGTTTAGCCCTGCATGCTGTTTATATGAGTCATAATAGATACCTCTGGCAGAAACATATCGAAACGAAGACTGTAAACCACAGAACTGTTTGCGCTGGAGCCAAGTGACTAAATTAGATGACTTTCTGCAGTACACTTGTGTATATACGGCCATCTGCCTTATGGGCCTGTTCGAAGGCGAAGTGTTTAGAATGCAATAAATTTTTTCCCTTGACTGTAACCGCTTCACTGTTCTTATTTTGTCGTGTTCGTCGGCGTTGACAACTGTGTTTTTACCAGTAATTGTACGATGCTAAAGTTTTCACTTGGTCACAGGTGTGCTTGTTGACAAGCGTGCTTTGAAATTCTATAGGAAACTCTTAGAACCCTACTGAATTTTTTTGTGAGATTTTTTAGACGTGTCTGGAAAGAGAGTCATTAACAACTGTAGGATCTTGCGAAGGATTTTCAAAAACTCTGACCTGCTTTTAAAGTGATTGCAGCAAACATTTCCCTTGCAACCCATAATTTCAACTCCAAAGCTGCAAGGGGCCGTTTCAAAATCTACGCCAATATTAGTAATAAATTACAGGCCTATACGTCCTTCGATAAAGCCTTGTTATTCCCAGACGCTCCCTGTAGCCGAAATGCAGGCACATGCGGGGAGTCAGGAAGCCTGCGGGTTTCCATCACCCCCTATGGAGTCAGCTCTCCCCAGCCGGGACTGGAGCATCGCACAGATAAAACAGCTCTTTTTTCCTGTTTTGAACAAAGGAAAAATGGATGAACCAACAGATATTTCAGGTAAAATAGTCTTTCTTGGCTTTTATCTTCAGCAGAGTCTTCACAATGACTACAAAAGGTAAATGCAAGATTTTCAACGTGTTTTCAACATAAAGCAGGAGACCAGAAGCATTTTATGTATGCCCTGGCCAATGCCCTGGTCTCCCTGTCTGTTTAGAAGGCTGAACGTTTGGTTGTTTGTCCAGATCCTGCAGGAACCGTTGGAAGTTCTGCTAGTTTCCTGATATAAGTGGTTGCAGTCAACATGGACTAGGGTCATTATGTTTTCTGTCCACCCACTAAGACCTGCCCGTCTTAACTCACAGGGGGAGAAAGTTACACTTTGAAAAATAGAACCTCCAGGACTCCTAATGATTTTGTCTCGCTTCCTCTTGTTGTCTCAGTATCTCCCTTCCTCTCCTGACGGTGGCTGTCATCGGTATCACTGTTATGACATTGTAAAGCTAACTTTGAGAGAAATAGTGTCCTACCTGTCATAATTGTACAAAAAACATAGCTGATGTTCCTTGTGCCCTTGGCTGGCATTTCTGTGGCACTGATTTGTTCATTTTGTGTCTCTGTGACAATAATTCACAGTGAATGATAAAGTTCCATTGTTGCTTTCATGGCCACATTTAAAACGTTACAAAGTACCAATGTGAGTAATTGGAAGTATAAATTTTCAGAGATGTACCCTTGAGGTTAGTGCATTAGCAATGACACGAGCTGCAGCGATAAAGTGGGTGATGCAGGTTTGAATTTAGCTTGCAACATGTTCTGATATGTGTGGAAAAACAGTGAGAAAACAAATAAAAGAGAGAAAACCCTGCAAAAAAACATTGAAAAGCTCTGGAAGTCATAAGGTGATAATGCTTGTGTTGCTTAAAGTGATTTTGACTTCCCGTGATTCATTTCCTGTTTTTAGTTCTTATTGAATGGCTTTCTTTTTGAAAATTTAGGAAATCAAGTAATCAGCTGATGATAAAACGTCATTCACAACCAATTTAACTTCTATAATCTGTTGTATTTGAGACTGTAAGAAGAAAGGAAGATGGAAGCTGGTACGGAAGCTGATTTGACACTTTGATCTTGAAATGTGACGACATCATCTGAAATGGATTATTCCGTTCCATTTCAACGGTTATTCCAGAGGTGGAACTTTGGAACATTACTTGGAAGAAATGCACACTGATAAATCGTGCACAATACGACTGGCAATCTATGCATACTAGGAAATAAATAGGGTCAATTTGGAATTTGCATCGGTGATGTAAAATTCAAATTAAAGCCAAATTGTGGCATTCTTCTTCTTATCTTGCAGGAAACACGGCCTCTGAAATCAATGGCCCTTTAAAAATGCTTTTATTTTTACCACAGTTTTGTTTAAGCAGAATGCTTTCAGGCCCAGATGTTTTATGTGTCACATCTGGAGAGTGACATGCAAACGGCTGCACAGAAAAGCAAAGAGCCAATTAAGGAGAGCGACTGGATCGATACCCCGCAGTGAGAGCTGTTTCTGAGCATGTGTGTGTTTGTGTGTGTGTTCCTGTGTGCGCAGGTGAGAGGAGGCAAACCGTGTGCAGACAGGCTAAAGGCTAATGACAAAACAGGAAGGACTTCCACTAGCAGAGGGAAAAAGGGGTAAAAGGTTCAGCTCTGTGGTCTGTAACTGATTCTACTTAGATCTCCAGCTGATGACAGCAAAAACCACAACCTGGAATGTTCTAAACGCAGGATTATGTGTGAGAAGATATAGAATATTGAGGGGCCCTTATGCTGTAAATGAAGGAAAACAAAATGTGGGTTTTCCTGAACAAAAGACACAGTTAGAGATATGGTTCAGCCAAACCATTCTCATCTTGTTCCAAATCCGTTCCAAAACACAAAACAAGCTTTAGAAAATGCTTAAAATGTAAAAAGGCCATAGGTGGTCAAGGTCCAAAAGCACAATAAGTCATTCAATAAACTCCAAAATTTAAGTAATTATTTACTCTCTTCTTAGTCGTGCTCGAATCTTATTTGCAAACTTGTATTATACTAAAAAGCAAATGAGGTTTGAAAGCTACTTCAGAGGGAAAGACGGAATATTCATTTTGTGGTGAATTATTCCAGGAAGAGGACGTGATAGTTGCCAGAGATAAAATGGCGGCCGAGGCTCTTTTAAAAACCTGAAGACTACACTTCTTTCACAACCCTCTAAGTACTTTCTCCTACAATGTTCAGCATGATTCACACATCAATATGTTGAGAGATGTTTGCACCAAGGCAAGGCAGGGCAATATCCAGACTATACAAAGAGCAACGTATGCACACTATACATCTACTCCTGGAAGTGTGGTCAGATGATAAGGAAATGTATTGAATCCGCTGTCTGCAAATCTTTGCTTTCAAATTCCATTCGCCTTCTCAAAAATCATATGTATGAAGGTTAAGAGCGTTTTCCCCTATTTTAAGAACTTCGCAGAAAATCAAATGGTTAAAGCCAAAATGGTTGCCAATGCTGTGTAATGGCACAAATGCCTTATTTAGCTGCATCTTTTTTAAAAACCTAAGCTGTACCATAATTGCACCATCATATAATGTCTCTTTTCTATTGTGTTTCACCTATATGCTTTTTTAAGAGGTTGTGTTGTTTATCGATAGTGTTTCGGCAGCAAAATTGTGTTTTGCTGTTTCGTTAAATTGACAGATAACAATTATTATCTAACAACCGAGATCAAAGGCAGGCAAAACAGCAGCTTTTATTTGCTAACGAGTGCGTAAAGCTGATAAATTCTCCAGGGCTCGGGGCGCTATGAAGATTGACAGCAGAAACGCGCTGAACTCCGCTTGATCCAAACCGAGTTCTTCTGCTTTCATAATTTTGATTTCCGCAGCATTTAACAAACACACCAGCACAACGATGCGATCTGCAACTGTAAGCGATTTAAAAATGAAAAGAACTGAAGAGCTCAGGTTATTTCCAACTGTTGATAATGTCACAAAGCATTTTTGACTGAGGATAACGGTTCAGATTGAACTTTTTTCACATAGAGGTTTAGCCAATTAGAATTAAGTATTCTGGAGAGCCATGCAATAATATTTATTTTCATTGCACGTCCACGGTTATGAGAGATTGTTAACACTGTTTCAGAGGCAGCTAAGTTATTGTATTTTGATTAAAAATTATGAAAACAAATTTTCTATCCTAAGACTAACCAGCCCTGATAAATCACGTAAAATGAGACTGTAGACATTTATTAAAATGGTAAACGTGGACAATTTAATTGAACATCTTACTGTATCTCAACAGGTTCTGCATTCCAACACCAATCCCAAGGTCACGGGTTCGAGTCCCATGGTAATATGCGTATTTAAATGCACTGTAAGCTGCATTGTATGAATGCGTCAGCCAAGCGCATGCATTTGCTGGTAAATGCAAATAAAGCAGTACAATACGGCAAAGAAACAGCAGAAATGCTCCCATTAATGAACCAGATATCTGCTGTTGATAAGATAAAGATCAGGAAAGCGTTCTAAGTACGTCTCTTAAACGTTCACTGTCACTTTCTGTCCTTACGTACATCTTTGTTCAGCTGGAAGTGATAGAATCGCACCGCCCGCGCAATCACGGCCATTTAAAAACACGCATGCACACGCCCCCCCACCCACACGCGCATTCAAAACCAATGAAGGCACCACAGATCCCTGCGATGGCTCGGATTGCATCTAAAAATGAAGGAATTAGATTACATTAATCCCAAGAATTAGATTCCGATAAAATTGCTGTTAGGAATCAGCGTTAGATTGAATTAACATCGTTACAATCGATGTGACACAAGAGCAAATTAAGGAAGATCTGTTGACTGGTCTGGATGATGTCAGTCTGATGTCAGTCTGATTCACTGTTGTCATGCCAAATAGAGGCCAGAGCGGCAGAGTCCACACAGCTGCTATTACACACAGCTGGTATGTGTAAAAAAAACTCTCCCAAACCGGCTTTTTATGGTGGTATGAGTAATGCTATATCAAAATAATGGTTTACATTATGACAGCGTTTTTATTATTTTTTCACTGGAAATCCAAAAAAGAATATTTATAAAAATGTTAAAATACCGTCACAAATAAAAGATACTTCTAATTTTTAATTAATTAAACGAATTAACACATTTTTAATATACTTCTAATATAATTTTAAAAAAATTATTTTCCTTTTTTTATTTGGGATTTGGATGCAAAGCAAAAGATTGTTTTAAATAAACAACAGATGAATAAGTATTCATTGAAATAAAAACGATTGTAAATGACTTAACACTCAACACTTCCTAGCTCTGCACATTTTATTACTGTGTAAAAATCGCATCGCAATTTTTTTACTGTAAATACATTTCTGTTATCACTCTGTTTTCAATATCTGTACATGAGAAGAATGTGATCAGATATAGTCATCTCAGAGACCTCTGGTGCCTTTTCAAACTCCTAATAAAAACCTCTCTTTTGAATCTGGATCTCCCCAAACTTATTCACACTTACTACACTTACTGCTCCCGCTGTACCATCACACGAAGACTGAATGAGGAAGTAAAGGGGGAAGAAACAGATGTTGACAATGATAGAGAGACAGGGAGATAAATCTCACAAAGCCTGTCCAAAACATGTCTGAGCAATATTGCATCCCAAAATCAAAACAATAAAATGTTATATATTGCTTTAAGGTGAAGCTTTGTGATAGCACCACAGAGCCGTCTGTTTACTCTTTACCTGGGAAATAAGATACAGCTGGATCACTTACATTTGTCTCTTCATATGAATCTAGAATATGGATTAAAAGTAATATCATGAGAATTAAAGCGAGATTAATTTAGGACAAATGTGTTTTTGTGCTATGATATTGTTTTCATAAACTAAACACAATTTCCACCCCAAAAATAATGACACACTATCTTAACAGTGTAGTATTTGCTGTACTGCCTCTGGAGTATTGTGATTTATATATAATCACCATATATTTAAGAAAATGTGTTCATTACAGTAATAAACAAGTAGAATTATTACTAAGAATTATCAAAAAGGAATTGATCGTTGGTCATGGATAATAAAATCACAAAGCAAAACATTTTAAGGGTCCTAAAACAGGGTTCATTTTTTAATGCTAAGATTTTGTTCCATGACTCAGACTTGTTTTGTAACATTCTGGGAGAAAATAAGAAGAGAGAGAAAAATGGAGGTCTCAACATCACGGCCTGAGTCTCAATGCTAATTACTGCCTCTTTCTCTGTTTTTCTTTCTCACGCTCTCAAAAGCTCCCCTTCCTCTGACTGTCGGCAGTGTTTATACAGACACCGCCGCTGTGTGTAAAACAACACATGTAAGTGCCTCTGCTGGGTTCTCGTGTTTTGAAACACGCCACTGCCTCACTCTGCCTCAACCAGAGTGACTAGCATCATGCTAGCGTCTTTTTTGCTTTTTATCACCCCCAGCCTTTTCTCTTGCTATATCTTTTTTAATAGCAACCCCTCTCTCCTGACCCCTATGCTTTACTTCTTATTTCTTCTTCCTGTTCTGTCTGGCTCAAACGTACAGCCTGACTTCGTCTCAGAGATTAAGCGCTGACAGAACAACAACACAACTCTTTAAAGAGGACAACGGCAAATTTTCAGCTTCTATTTCACACTTCTGTTTGAAGCGGTACTCTGATGTTTCACAGATAGAGCCCTAATCCGATTTGCTCCACGGCTGTCTTCTACAGTCAACATTAACAGGACGAGGTGAGATACGCCCATTTTTGCTCCATCTTTTCCTCAGCGTTCCACCTACTCCTCTCTCCAGAAGGGGAGAGTCAAGGGCTCTTCTGGAAATTAGTCCTTCAAATCTCTTTTTGGGTCCCTCAAAGTGCCACAGGAGACGTTTCCTTCCCCGCATAACGGGAAACAGGATGTACTTCCTCCACTTGTCGGGGCTCATTTGCATCCCAAACTAATTGGCAACATTTGCTCATCAAGGTTCCTTGAGTTTGTAAATGACTTGTACAATTGAAGCCAATTATCGAGCTCAATGATTTAAAATCGAAAGGATCTGTCCCCAGTAGAGCGGTAAAAAGCATTTTCACTAGTAGGTCTCAGACTTTTGGACTCCAGTATATGCTAATATGCACTATTTTTGTAACGTTCTTTAGATGTTTCTACACAAATATGAAGGTTGCAATTGATCACAATGGGTTCCAGATGATGTGCAATTCCACAACATCTGGATGTGTTTACCGAGATGTAAGATAATGTTTGTTTGGTTTGCCCTCCATTTGCATGTCATAGCTGTCTCCACGTTCTAATTAATCACTGTAACCTTGTTTTCCTGATTCATGAGAGCGAATCTGTGGGAATCACGCAAGCTGGAACTCCAAACACAGTGAGCCTGAAATCAGGTTGTTTGCGAGATTTTGATGGGCAGAGTTGACTGGCGGGTCTCCTTGTTTACAAACAAAAGGCTGTGACTCTGATAAACCTTGTCATGTTCTCTACTGATCCACAAGCACTCACTTACACACACACACACACACACACACACACCTGATTCCCCATAGCAACCATCCCCTGCATCTCAAACCCTTATTTGAAATGGCCTCATTCTATGGAAAACATGATTGACAGGCAATTATCTTTCTTAAAGCTGCGTTCCTTTCTCTTTGCCATCCTGCGAAATGTTGCTCTTACGTTCTGAATAATCTTAATAAATACACACACTTTCGACACACTCCGTGCAACTTCACAAAGCTTCAGGTTTTACAGCCACACAGAAGTTGGGCTTTAAAGAACTATGACGTTGAAAGTAGACCACAAAGTGACAGCCATCTCACAAGGAACCGGGACGCCGCACACACACATTTCTCATTCTAATTGCCGCCCATTTATTTATAGGATGTGATTGCCTGAAAGAATGATGGGCTTGTTTTGCCCGTCTGCTGGTTCTGATACCACCAGAGAATTAAGACAGGAATTAGACAAGATGTATTCCCTCAGTAAGTAGGTAAATAGCCCAGAGAGATGGAGTGGGGAATCATTTTGCCTGAATTTTATTAGACTAAGAGTATGAACAAGGCTGTTTGAAAGCTATTGATTTACCTCACAAAACTAGGGGTGACTAACTTGGTAATTGTTTTTTGTGTTCGTGTGTGTTTGTGCAGTGTGGGGAAGCTAATCCAAAAACACTTGCTACTTTAGGCTACTTCATATCAAATATATATATTAATATAATTATATATACAGTGTCCTTCGTAAGTATTGGGACAGTAAAGGAAAAGTTGTTCTGTTTGCTGTGGAGTCTTTTATGATTAGAAGATAAATACGAGGCAGTTGAATTTTTTTACTATGTTTGTATCAGAATCAGCTCACTTGTATCAGATACCACTGCTTTTAGTCATAAAAGATTTGTTGACTCCACAGCAAACAGAGCAATTTTTTTCTTTACTGTCCCAATACTTACATAAGACACTGTATTCACATACACACACACACACACACACACATACACACATACACACACACAAAAACACACAGTCTGAATGATTCAGATTGAATCAATAACAGTTTTAGGCCATTTATCTAATTAATTTAACTGCTGAAATATAATTAAAATAGGTACTCCATTAATCGGTCATCTGTAGTTCTGAGTCTAAATAACTGAAAATACAGCAAAACTTCATGCTGAAAAAAGAAATGTAACATTGTACAGAGTGTCAATGCAACAACTATAGCTAATCAATACAATGGTTTCATTACTAAAAGGGTACAAGATTTAAAAACAGCACCACTACTGCCTTGAGAAATAAAGTTAAACTAATAGCTTCTCTATTTGAACGGTCCTGCCAAACTGTGTGTGGGGTAATGACACCAATCCAGAGCTGTTTTCTACCACTTCATTGCTTACTGTGTGCATGCCTGAGGTCCCCAACTCATTCAGTGGAGACAGGTGGACAGATATTGTTTGTCACAGGCAAAGATGACTGGTGACCTTCCAACTTTGACTGTTCCAAAATCAATAGGAGAATTTTTCACACACATAATTCCACCTGCCACTGCGGAAAACTGATACGCATCAAATCTCTGTCACCTACAGAGACATACCCATAGCCCCAGCGCGGCAGTTAAAGCTGAAAAGACAGAAAGCTGTTAGAATTACCGTGGGACGAATTCAGAACTTACAGTAGACGTGAAAAATGATTGTCCGGTTCAGTAAAATAGATTTGAAGGAGCAAAAAATGAGCCTGAAGAGATTTATACCCCGTTACGCTTTTAAAAACGCAGGTCATCTCTAAGCAGATCATCATAATGATTTCATAATGACTTCTAAACATATAGCACACAGCAAGCACACGCAAGACGACAATAACATCACATTAGAATATTTTTCTCATGTTTTATTTAATATTAAACAATCAGCAGCAATCAAGGTTAACTTATTTTTTCTAGGGTATGCTATGATGTTACTTGTGCTTCTGGGTGTTTACAAGGTTGTTGCTAAGGTGTTGCTAAGACGTTCTGCATGGTCACTGGATGGTAAACATAAGTTAATTCAGATTTTTGCACGTTTCACAATCAAACAGCCCTTACTGACATCATAATACAACGTTACAGTAATGCATTATCAGAGCTCAATCATCAAACTGAACACCGAAATATTTCACGTTTGCTAGTTAGGCTAAATGAAGCGACAGCGAACAACAGCAGGAAGCAATAAAAGCAACAAACAAGGCCAAAAGTGAAATACTTCATTATGGAGATTTCAAATTAAAGAGCTCTTAGTTAAGGTATTATTCACTTTGTCCCCACAGCATTATAGATTAAATGAACACACAGCAGAGCGAGAAGCTGATACTCTGTGGTCCGCCAGTGGGCCGTGAAAAAGCACCCAGGACGTCTCAAATTCCACATCTAAAATGCAAAGCACTTCAATTAACTGCAACAAGGTTAATCTGTAACTGTTCCTGTTACAGCATATGGGATTGGTCGTGATTTGGCAGCCGTATTAAAAATGAGATGCTGCGGTTGAAGTTAGCACATACAGATTGCTAAGGACACGCAAGGCTAGTTGAGCTAGCGATCCCCAGTGGATGAAGCATATGTGACCTCTTGTTCCAAAGCAGGAAAACGTGCTGTACAAAGGATACCGCGTGGAACAAGCTAAATGGTTCGTCTGCAAATCGTGTACATCCTTTGCATGCCTATGCACAACAACACAGGTGTCTAATTGCTGACAAGAGGCTTGGTCCTTCAAATGTGTGCCAGGCAGCCCATTAGAGAGAGAGAAAGTGAGAGAGAGCGCCCAGGTGTTTTTCTACAAACACAGCTCCAGCTTGGACCAGAACCCCGTCCCAACCGTGCTTAGAAGGACCGGGCTGGTTCCACGCCACGTCCGGGAATCGGTTGGAGCGCCAGCTAGCATTGCCTACACACCAGTCTTTTCTATAGTATCATTAGTCATTTTCCCTTGGGTATTGAGTGTAACTGTGGGGAGACAATTTAGCTTAATTAAGATGTACAAATAAACAAATAATGCTGTTATGATTCCAAACGAGGTAAATAAAGAGGATAAATTTAGAGACGCAACTTCTTGCAGTTATAACTCACGGTAAACATGCCAAAACGCTCTCCAAGAAGCAACACCTCTGAAACTATAACAGCTTACATAAAAGAAAAGACAAACACAGCTTTACATTGATCTACATTGATCACTAGTTATTTCCAATAACATAGTTGTTGCATGGCAAGCCTATTATTCTAACCCATCTCTCCTAAAGTAGAGCCAGGCGATTTAGTTCCTTTGGAAGAGTTCACAGTGAACGTTTAAAGATACAGGAAGGACACAAGGACTTTGACATTTTAAGAAAATAGGTTGACGTGCACACAACAAGGGTCAGAACAAGAACAAGAACCTTCTGACATTGAGGAAATGCACTTAAGGTAAAGGGACAAAAACACAGCTATTTTCTCTATTACCCTACTTACAGAAGCAGAACCTCAGTCCCAACCTCAGTTCAAGACCTAATTAGTAAACATCATGTGCGGTCCACTGAAGTCAGTGCATCTACCCCAGAGATAGCTTAGTGTCCCATAAAGACTGGGAATGTATCCTCGTTCATTGACAACCTGCAGAGTCGAGCTTTAATGGGAAATTCAATAACGGAAAAGTCCATAATTCTTGGCTAGGTTTAAAAATACAGCAAAATAAGAGTTAATGTCCCCTGGCTGGCGGGGGGCCATTAAAGACGGAGCTGTGAACCCAAGGTGGAGCAAAGGAAGTGGCTCTCCATGGATTCATTTATCCTTATCCATCAAAATGGAATTGCCTCTTTCAGTCTCTCTCTCGTTTTTCCTCCCCTCCATCCATTCCTTCCCTTCCTCCTATACTAAGCCTCTCCTGATCCTCACAAATGAATAATTAAGCAAAATGGCTTGTGATTACACAACAATTATTCCCAGCTACTTAAAAATTGAAAGAGCCCCTCATGAAACATTAAGAAGCCGGAGTTCTCATTTGTGAGGGGCCCCGGGGAGAAAGTCATCCAGAGGCCCCGTCCAATGAGAACTCCGGCCTGGCGAGCACAGCGGTCGCTGGAGAACTGACCTGAGGGCATCTTCGCAAGCTGATAAAACGCTGCGGTTAAAATATCCTAATGATAATGGAGCTCTGATGGGCATCCCGCTTCTGCTGAAATCTGCAGTCATGATGTTCTACCCATCACGAGCCCTAGTGTGCTAGTTTCATAAATATTTCGGCTAATTTAATGATGCTTTTACCCACCGATAGGAGCATGGTACTTTCAGGAGCATGTGTAGATCCATACATGCAGTTTTTGTTCCCTAAAGCGACACAGAAAATGTAAATAAAAGATTACATTTGCCAGCTTTGCATATACAGTAAGTAGATACACTTTATTATGTATGACAAACAAAAACTTCAGATTCAAAGACTCAAAAATCTATTTACTATTAAATCCATTTATCTTAATCTATGTTATATACCATGTGCTACCATGTGCCCTAACAGTGTCATAAAAACACATTTTTTAAGTCCATCTTCAACCTTCTTTAAAACCTTTTTCTGTTTAGCTGTACATTATTACTGATACTCTCAAATATGTTCTGATTTTTTAAAGATATTATTACTGCTAGTAATAATTTTCTTAAACAAAATGATCAAAAATGTTATATTAAACATTTATATAAAAAAATGATCTGATGTCTGAACACGTTGTGTCATGCAAGTTATGAAACAGTGTTAATTGTTACGTATCTCATTCTACTCAAAGTTTAATCGTTCAGGCTTTTTCTGTAAAAAAAAAAATTAGGGAGAAATTAAAAGTTTGCCTGAAGCAAGAATAAAGAAAGGGGCATTTGTTTTTGACTGCTGAATTTCATTAATTACGGTAGAAATCTTTATAGTTTCAACAAAACTTTCAAACCTTCATGCTTGCTCTCTGTTCTTTCAAACACTTTCATTACGCATGTAATGAAACAGCGCTGGCATCATTTGAGAATTGCTGTCTGAAAGTTTCCACCAAAAAAAGTATCTTACAGCCCAATCCAACAAGTTAAAGCTCCTTTGAATGTACCGTAATTAGTTTCATCAGACATTTCTCCTCGATTTCCCATGTGCCTCACCAGTCTGCTGTGAAACAGCTCCACATATAGGAAAGAGAGAGCTCTGCTGAAAACTAGCATAAACATGGCATCAAAGCAGCTATTGAATTTTCTGCCCCTTCAGACATTAGCCTGACTTACACAGCAATTAGGCTACTGTCTTGAAAGCTTGTGGATTCTTCTAGGTCGACTTCAGGCCCACTTGTGTGAAGCTCTCTGAAGCTGTGTCTGAACAAAGCCTGCCATCAGATCTCTCTACATGAGAAGAAGCGTCTCTGGCCTGGGACTGTCACTGTCACTTCAAGGCCATCGAAGGCTCTTTCCTCTTCTGCGTGGGACCAGAAGTCAACAGAGCGACTTTTTATATGTCATTGTTGTGCCGAGAAGATTCATAACTCATGTGTCACAGTTGCAGCTCTATTTGTGGATTTAAAAAACCTGCAAAGGATTGTGGGTAACGCTTTATATTGCATTGCCAAGGGTACACATATTACATATATACAGTTATTTTAAAAACACAAGTAAGGGTGCTGGCGTACTGCTAACAATCACACACGTGACAGCATTCACTATGACAACACTATAAATGCAGAAATAATACTGCTGTTTTATTCACAGGTGTTTATACTCTGAGCTGGAGTGCTGCTAACACAGAAACTTAAACAGCAACAAACACAGCAAGGGAAAAACTGTTTTACCCATTTGCTGAGAAACACCAGCTTGATGCTCAACACCTTAAAAGCAGGCAGAAAAACTCCAACCGCACATTATGACAAACAGCATATCAACAGCACCGGCCGTACTGCTGGGCCATAAGTAAACTCAAGTGTCTCATTATCTGCTGCACTTTAGTATAGCAGAAAAGTGCTGAATTTCCAAGACCCTCATCTGTCCCAAATACCTGCGCCTGACTCAGCTTCACCTTTACATATAGCGTCAGGGAACGTTGATCACCCGGGTACAAGCGAGTATACAGCTGTTAATGCTAGCAGACAGTACTTAAACATTCGCTTTTTTGCAAGGGAACTCATAATTATGTATATCTTTAAGCATCCAATTAAAATGCTAATGAACGTTTGCAGAAGACTGCTTTCCTTAGGGAAGCGAACAGAACTGCCTTTTTATGCCCGTGTATTTGTGCGAGACGCCCGGCCATTCGAACCCTGGCGATGCACCGCAAATCTCCAGCCCGCCTTTGGCCTTGCCTTTCTGAATCATAATTCTTTCCCTTTGATTCCCACTAAATTCGTTTGGAATTAAAATCAATGCGGCGCTGAAGAGTTCAACTGTCTAATAGACTAATTGGGAGAATAGTAAATGAATGCTAAATCTTGTTAGTTTCAGTCATTTAACCTCTCCAGAATCTCAATGCGTTAAGTTATACGACTTAAGTTATGGCTAATTGCTAATTGCTGACACCCCCCATCCCTAAACTCCTCGTGGCACATATAAAACATTCCCCAATCAGCATCTATCAAAGTCCCAAATCTAAGAGATTCTTTTGGTGTTCGAGGTTTGTAACGAGCCGTCGAGCCCTGCTTAAGTCTTGCCAGCGCAGTCCCAGTGCGTTCCTGGCAAGAGTTCAGATTGAGAATCTCGCCTGAAGAGTCTCAGCAGTCGCCTTGCTTGGCCTTCTTTTCATTGGGGTCCTGTGTTTGATACTGCAGCGATTATGAAGGCTCGGCCCCTTCATCATTTTGTTCCCTTTCTAGGACAGTGACAGTGGAGGGAAGCCAGATTGTTCTCATCTATCTTTAACTGCAATGCAGTAAATAAATAAAAGGGTCTGAGGGGCTGCTGTTTTGTTTTAGAGTGAAAAAACGATGGCAGATGGGAAACAGACCTGCGGGCGATGGAAAAAAGCGCCATGTTCTCCTGGTGAGCCCTGCACATGGAGATATCAAGAACTGAGGATGAGTTGATCTGAATGCAACATTTTGTCTTTCTGTTTAAAACTGTCCACCCATCTTTTTTTCTCATTTTTAAGGCTAAGAGGTGTTGATCTGCCTGTTTTTCATTTTATTACTTTCAAATCGGTTTGTATTTAACCGGAACTGAACACATGCTTTTTAAATAATGAAACGAATTCAAAACAGAAAGCAAAAAGCATAAAGTCACGTCAGTGTACATTAGGCTGTGTTAAATATGCAGACAAGGTCCTTTTAAGTGGCAGCCAAAGTAATATTAATGCCTTTACATATATAACAGTAATTTTGATTATCAATTAGTGCTTGGACAGATCTTCCTAGATTATGTGGTTTGAATTCCTGGCAGGGAACAATTTGAAAAGCTTTCTTTAAACAGTCTTAGATTGGTAATCTTTAGGGACAAACTTCTAAAGAACAACTTTCAAATGAAGCTGATGAAATTAATTACAGTTGTGCTGTGACCTACGTCTGGACAGAGCGATGCGGAACCTCTACTAGCAGTGCCGCCCATCCAAACTCTGGTTGGGCTGCCGTGGCTGAGAGCCAGTCAGAAGTGATATATTTCCATTCGCTGGGGTGTACTAATCGCCCTTCGGTGCTACACAGGTAATGGTGCACGGAGAAAAGGAAAGACCCTTGCGACGGACGTGTGGGAAGGTGGGTGTAAGGAAACGGCACGAGTGCAAGAGAGGTGAACAAGATGTGGCAGCGAGATCAGGGCCGGGGAAACCTGAAGTCAACAGAAGTAGACAAGGTGGAGGTGCTCGGGCCTGAAAGCGGTTGGTTAGTCACAGAGGGGACGGGAAAGAGCCTCGGTGTGAATGTCAGAGTTTAATACGCCGCCTGTCAGGCCCCGCCCCCTCTCTGGCAGCTCCTGTTTGCCGGTTGACACGCGGAGCCTGGTTCCCGGAGCGCAGGTGCGTGCTCTCATGCGGCGGGGGTCAGGGGAGGTGGAGGCAGACGCCGCGGAAAAATGGACAGTGACAAATGACAGTGCAGCCCAGGCATCACTGGTGACTCCAATCAACTGTGGAGAGAGTGAGAATTCAACTCCGTGTGAAAGCAGACGGAGCTGCAGGTGGAGATGGAGTTGGATTAAAAGTCACGTTTTATTGATTTCAGTGAAATTCAGTGATGGCAACGTATAAAGTCAATCAAGTCTTGATTGATTAAAAGTTGAGTATCTGTTATATATATTGGTTTACATATATATGTGTGTGTGTGTATATACTGTATATGTAAATATATATAAAATAATAGTCACATTATGGCACATTAAGTATATAAACCAAAGGTCTGAGATCACTAATGAAATGTCCTTTCCAGTTTAAAAGTCTATTTATTACAAATTAGCATATCCACAAAACTTAATGTCACACGATATTTCAGAATATATGCAAATGTGACTCACAAAGAGCAGATAACATGGTCAAAGACAGATTTACAATGTGGTCTCAGAGTTTTGGACACCACTGTATGTACAGAATACGTCCAATAAGCATATGCCACTATATATAAAGAGGTACAGATGTAACAAAATGTGCCTTATAGATGCATAACTTAATTCTAAGAAAGCCAATCTAGTGCTCCAGAAAGTTTTGAGAACATATTTTGCCCATATAATTATATAACGCTAATGTTGTTATACTGTTCTGGTTCAAAGTTAAGCATCACCTAAAGCCTCCTGGACAAAGAATGAGATTTTATTTAGATACAAGGCCACGGCTAAGAGGAGAAAAAAGGAATTTTATTCCATTTGCCCTTTTGGCAGAGAATCTATTGTTGAAGGACGACAAGCAGAGGACATGTAATAGAATCATTTGTTCACTTGTGCCGTTTCTTTTGTTTTAAAAGCCTCTTTTTTTGTCCTGGTTCTTCCTCAGATGTTATATCACCAGATGAATCTTTGCATTCCCTAAAGGGAAGGGTGCTGAACTCTGAAACAGCACAGCCAGTTGGAATCATTACATCAGATAAAAAAAATGGATGCACTTAAAATATGGATGCAGTTTTAGGCCCACCAAGAAGCACAAGCAAATAAATGAGTCTTGTAGTGGCCATTGTAAGAAAATAAATCAAGCGGTTTTCATACTCTGTGCGCTTGTGCAAAACACAACTAAGACTAAAAAAGAAAAAAACAAACATCCAAAGTCAGAAACCCTCAAACATTAGCCTTAAAAAGAAGGGATGGTAAAGAAAAAAGAAAGAAAGAAAGAAAGAAAGAAAGAAGAAAGGAAGGAAGGAAGGAAGACAAAAGAAGAAAAGAGAAAAGAAAAAAGAAGAAAAGATTGGATGAAAGGAAAACAAACAAGGAGACATTTGGTGAACAGTACAGCAGTAAAATGGGTCATTCCCAGCTACAAAAGCGGACACATAAAACGCTTTATATAGCAGATTTCACAGTAAAGCAAACTCAGCACTCTCCACCTGCTGAGGTCACAATCAAATCATTTTTGTGAAGCAGCAAGGCCAGAGAACTGAGGGAAGCATTGCTATAGTTTGTGTGCCTGTATATGTGTGGCTGTAGTCACTGCAGTTCAGGCATCTACAATCGATCACCGATTACCAACCCTGTCAATGAGAACGAATGAGGTCACACATGGGTCCTTATTCCTCGTCTGCTCTTCATTACACTTTTCAGAAAGAACAGTAATTATAGCCTGTTATACCTGAACGCTGAAATAAATCAAGCCAAGCACAAGCAGAATTAACTTGTAGCAGAGAAATAATGTCCAGCTTCTCTTATGGACACAGCGTCTATAAGGCTTGTAAATCAGTTGAACGCAAAACATGACACAGTGGTAGAAGTTTAATCAGGGTCCTGTAACCACACCATATCTCATTAGATCTACTGAGTCACTATAGATGAGGTAACCAGAAACAACCTTTGAGGGCTATTGGATGGTGCACCATTTCTTACTTGTGCTCTGGATCTCTTTCAAAGGACTATGGTTAGGCTTCTGTCTGGAAAATCCAGGTAAAATCAGGTTCTAATAGTTTCTAAAAGATCTAAACTGGTCTTGTTTGGTCAAGAGCTGGTTTAGGCCGGTTTTGGTGGTTAATTAGCTGAACAACCTGCTGGTGGTGCTGAAGTCGACCATCTGAAAGCCCTCAAAGAAAGTTTAAGCTAAACATAGACTGGAGTAGAGGATAAGAATTAGAGGATAACCCATCTTCCCCTTACAGAGAGCGAGGAGGCCTATGTTGCACCATCTTAACCTGATTAGAGCTAGTAGACCACCTTGTTAAAGCTACCCAGGACTTGTGGTCCAACCGAATTATATCCAAGTTATACAGCTACTGTTTACAAACACCCCACAATAATACATAGCTTAAGAATTGTTGCTTTAGACGTGTACAAGAGGCCTTTGCTGGGGTTAAGCTTTAATGCAATCAATCATTATTATGAAGTAGAGCGGCACCCATTTCAAACACACTTTTATCAACAGGTTTAAGAAGAGCCCTTAGAAAATCTTAAGGCAAAAAAAATAATCACCAAATAGCAACAAAAAAGCGTCAAAAATCAATCAGACAGCAGTAAATCAAGGGAAGTATGATGTGCTATTGATGTTCCTCAGATCGCTCTGTCTTTAATGAGCAATATGCTTTGAGTCAAATAAAATTGGCTGCCATGAGCAACCTGAAGCCCCACGTCTTTAGAAATGACGGGTGGCTGAGAGGAACTACATCAGTCTATTCTATCGAACCTGAGGAATGAATGCATACCCTGACACACAAGCGCTACAAATCTCCCACACATACACGCACACCCACACGAACATATTCTTTCTCAGATGTAGGAACTTCTAAGAGAGAAAAAGGCTTTTTTCCCATTTGTGTGAGAGCCCTGCTGTCAGATTTAAGATGCTAATAATGGGATCTCACTGCGTGCCCTCAGAGAAAGTTTAAGTCGGGCGTGAGATGCAGGCTGGAATAAAAATCAGGACGGGCTATTTGGACACCATGCAGATCCAGCGGGCGAGAGCCAGCCGTCCCAGGTAACGCCTGCAGGTAAAATAGGACTGGATCTCGAGGGGAAGATCTTTCTAGAAACTACGCTCTGTTCACCAGGCCCAGCTGAGAGCATCCAAAAGCCCCACATGAGATGGGCCACCAAAAAACATTTTTCTGGATCCAAATTCAAGACAAAACAGAAAATCTGCCCAAGCAGCTTCATTTACAAGCACTGTAAAACGACACTAATGTTTTTTGAGGGATTTTGTGCTTCCCCTGGACCGAATCTCTTTCTCTCACCACGAGAGTAGATTAAGGTTATTTACGCCTCAGTTCATGTGAACAACTCTCATTCATTGCTCTGGATGAGAACCAGGAGAATAATGTAAAGTCTCAATACCACAGCACAAACAGCTTTTCACTGCTCTCAGCCCAGACAGTCGGACATAAAAGGCTACTGTTTGATTTCAAATAAAGGAATAATAAATCGCTGAATGGGGGGACGGTAGGCCACATTTCATCCCTTAGAGGCTGCGGTTGTGAGGTCAGACTTGAGGCCAATGGCGGGCAAGAAGCCAAGAAATAAAATCTGTCACTACACCAGCTTTTAGCCGAATGCAAGCATTGTTTTCAAATAGTAAAACTAATCGTAATTGTATTATTAAATTCCTTTAAAGAAAAGGAAGTTTGACTGTTCTTTGTTCAATCTGGAAATAGAGAGGGCCAGGCAAACCAAGCATCTGCCTGTGACCAGCCGGACATCCAACAAGCCGGAACAACCGGAACAGACAGCCCGGTTTTACCAGCACCAATCTCCAACTAATTCCCTCTCCTCTGTAAATCCACTTCCGTTTACATTATTGGCTTAATCTCCTATTAATTAGCTTTGTTACAGAAAAGACTGAGAGGGATCTTAGTTTCTGTCAACAGAACCGGAGGGTAAGGCAGTTGGGGGGGGGTATAAAGGAATTGGCGGAGAGGAGGGGCAGAGGTTGTAAAACAGGGTAAAAAAAAGAGACGAAAAAATAGAGGAAACGTCCCCGTGGGAACCGAAGTGAGACAGAGAAAGTCAATGAACATGGCACGGTGCCAAAACAGGACACAATCAGCCAACATGGCACGCATTCATTTAGAGCTCTGGCTGTGCCACAGCAGGGGCTTGTGGGTAATCTGACACCGTTACCACCAGACAGAGCTACTGATTAGATTCCAGTTGATGCTGAATGAAAAAAATAATATGGCAAGCGGCTCTAGGGACAGAAAGCATCACATTAATTATCCTTTTGATACACGATCATTTGTGTTGGTTGTAGTGTAATTGGTGTTGCATGGTTCCACACGAGGCTATGTGTCATATGTAATGTTCATCAGAAAGCAATTACATGAGGTCTGGTTGACTCGTCTTCATAATGGCTGATGTGTCGGGGGGATTTTTTAAAAATTCCTGCTTTTTGGGCCAGAGCTGTATATGTGTGTGCGATGTGAATAGGGGCTTTTCTACTAAAACATAGCCAAAATGCATTATGGGTAGCCAAACCAACCAGGCTTTGGTGGATTCTAGAAAGGGAGAGGAAAACAACAAAATCAAGCCTGCCAAATACATCTAAAGATCAGGAAAGCATAACTGAGCGGAGCATCCTCCATCCCAGCATGTTTCCACGGCAACGCCCGAGAAATCCGCTAACATTCGCCAGTAATGCATAGGCTTTGGACCTCGGACAAGCACAAGGGTGAGCGTCCGTCCAGCACAGTGGCATATGAATCCTATTTAGACATCAAACGCATGACTGAAGATCCACCAAGCTCATTATTATACGAAATTGGTAAACATTACACCCCATTAAAACGATCAACAGCTAAGGACTTACAAACACGTTCACACGGCCAGAAACAAACGTTTGTTTACGAGCTAGCGAATGCAACCTTTCGATTTTAGCTTGCTGCTGCTTTTCACACACTATGAAAAACAAACAACAACAAAGCAATTTAGAATGTCAAACACCAAAGACCTCAAGTACAAATGTAAGCAATGTGAAAAATAACCAAAAACGTGATTTTCAGAATTGCTGTAATAGAAAAAAATACATTCTGTTGTCCTTTCTTTTATAAACAACAGGTGCTGGTACATATATAAAAAGAATCAGTTGATGTTACACTTGTTCACTAATAAACGGAACGCGCCAAGTTTCCCGCTGAAGAGTTTACATCACTTACCTTTCATGCCAAACTTGGAGCGCCTGCCATATTTGTTGATTAGCACGAACATGACGACGAGGAGAACACAGGCGAAGCCGGCCAAGCCAACCGCAATCGACACCTAGAGAAACAGGAGATTTGAACTGGTTTAAATTTAGAACAGAAATATGAATGGAGGACCACAAATTTGGATCTCTACTCCTAAAATAAGATCAACAGAGATGTTTTGACATATTTAAATCTTGTTTTTGGAATTTAAATAGCTTGAGATGTATAAAAAACATAAGATTGAAACTAAGCGCTGAAACTAATCAAGTTACCAGTGACACAAAATCGGGATAGAACAGAAAACTGGTTTACTCAGACTGAAATGATACTGTAGGTCTGGTCAAGTGCAAAGCATTGTGGGATACCACACAGTGGACTCTACAGTATACAGCACATTCTGATGTAAGTCATCGGGGGATTCTATGCCCCCTAAAAAATCTGTATGCTGTGCACATATAGTGCATACTGCAGAAATATGTGAAGTAGTGGAAGTATGGTAATATGCTATTTGGAACAGAGTCGGGTTCAACAAGCCTCAAACGCTTTTTAAACAGCTTACCAATCAGCAATTCAGCGATACATATGAAAACCTCAATATAATATAACGTAATACAATATCCTTCCTCATAAATGCATTCTAATAGGTTTTACGAGAAAGCTAAGGCGCAGGAATGCCACGACTAGCAACATAAAACATGGCAAATAAATATTTCTGTCTCATCTCACGGGTCTCTCAGAGGGGGAAAAACCTGCAATATTAGAGCGAACCCGCGAACCGCGTCCTGCCTTGTTTTTATGATTTGTATTGATGTTGATGTTGATGCAGTAATCATGAGGGGTTTATGTAATTGGTGTCGTACGTTGCTTATGGCAGGACTAGCTTTGATAAATTGCAGGAAAAGAAAAGGGCAAATAAAAACGAAGGAAAAAGATAATTCAGGTTAGTTGTTTTAGGAGAGAGATAACAGCCCCTTACAGCCAAGATACTCACAAACGCTTCCTTTTGGGAAATACAAGTGTACAACATAGATAAACACCAAAAAGACAATAAACAATAAATCAAAGCAGTCAAAGCGCTGAAATAAAGTTATCGAAACCAAAACCTTTTCCCATAATTAGGGTCTCCAAACAATGAAGGGACAGTTTCTTTCTCTTTGTGTCTGAGCCCGAGTTCCCATTAAAGCCTTCAAATGAGAATATAATCTCTGTCCAGTCAATTACAGGACAAAAACGGAAGAACGAACATTTTTTAAATAGCTATAAAACGTGCGCCGCGAGGGAGCCGGAATGAGGGGTGAAGCGATGTAAGGAAGAAAGGAAAGACATGATTAGAGTAGTTTGTTTCCAATTGTCTTCTCTACAATGAGAACAAGAAGCTCACGGAAAAGAAACCTTTAATACAATAGATGGGAGCTTTTGATTTCAACTTAATAAATCAAATAATAAAAAAACACTCACGCCAAAGGTGTCCTCATCAGGTCGATGTGTCATGGTGGGAATAGCGCTTGGGGTCGGACTCACTAGAAGGCAAACAAAACTTGATGCTTTTAAAACATTATTATAACCATTATCTTTTTCCATTTGTAATCAATTAAGCTTCCGCTAGTTCCGGTGTATCCAAAAAGGACTTCACATTAACATCACATTTACACATATTGACATACAGCAGATTTAAAAACGATTAACTTAAGCCAAACTTAAGATGCATGAATGATATTGTGTCGTCTAATGCAATGACACCAATTTTAAAGGGTGCAATAAATTTACAGATACTTCTTAGAGCCACTTTATGTTTGCATGAAGCTGACATGGGTTTGGTTTTCTAATTCCTTTATTTCTACCATTGTAATTTGATATCATTAGCAGAGCCAGTAACCGGCTTAATGGAACTGTTGATATAATTATCACAGGTGATAATGTGGCTGGTTTTGCGAATGCACTCTTTAAAAGGTGATGGATGCATTGTGTGGTCACACTGGGCAAGAGTTTCAGAAGAACCATAAAGTATCATTCAGTAAATATGCCTTGGGGTGAACAGTGTTTGATTAGCCCTGTTTTTTTTTGCAACGTTATTGCTGTAAGAAATTAGATCCTAGATTATATCGTCACTGTTATTTATTTGGTACTGAACAAAACCCTTAGGCTGTTCCGAATCTCCTGTTCTTTACTAAGTAGGGAACAGGTATTGAGCCAGGCCTGGCTGGCAGGTCTTTGAGATCTATTTATACAGCACGTGCACAGACGTGCACACGTACGACACGGCCATTCATCCCCAGCGAAACCATCCAACTTCATTCAGAGCTCTTGACAGTAGCGCTCAGTCATTCGCCGAGTTCTCATGTGTCAACTGTATTAAATGTAGTACATTAGCAGGTATCGGTGTAAGACAGCGTCTGGTGAAGGTCATCGTCTGCGTCTCAAAGCATGACTCAACGACTCAACGTTACGAATAAGATTACAGCCGATTAACCAAAACTAAAGCGATTTTTTTTGTGCTGCTAACGGGCCTGAGTGTTTAAAATGACCTTTAATAAGTTGATCTAAGGTCCGATTTTCTTTTACTGACAGACATCGGTCACTACATGCTAAAAATACAAGAAAACAGGTCCGATAACAGCATGCTGAGAGCAGAGATGCCGGCCAATTAGAAATAAGGACAAGACAATTGTTTAAAAGGAGGGACAGGTAGTTGTTTGTTTAGACTAAATTACTTTGTTCTAAATCATTATTTGCTTTATGATAAACAAATGCATGCACCAGAAAATTAAAGAGAGAAACTTACCGTATTCTGGGTAATCTAGAGAAAAAATGACAAACACAAACAAGTGTATAATTACAAGAAATAAATATGTTGAGATCAGCAGTAAACGCATATTGAAATGTTATTACAGCATAATCAATATTTACCCCTCAGTGCATTTTTTTAATGTTCCAAAATGAGTCTTTGAGAATTAAAAAGTTTTGAGACTTTTTAATTATTTTAATTATTTGAGACAATAATTGCAAAATGTATCATGTAATTAAACCTTATACTGATGTGGAACCAAACAAAAGGTTATTTAAAGTGTATTTTGCATTCTTTGAGGTGAAAAATTTACAGAAACATACATATTATGTCCTTTTACTTTGGGGATTACATGTGATCTGGCACGGACTCATGATTCATGTTAACCCAGCATGATCAGAGAACCTTCCAAAGAGCATTCCATGTGCTTCAGTGGAAGCAAGGAAATCTGACCTTTCGTACAAAGGAATTAATTTACAAAAAAGGAATTCTGTCACCAATTCTTATATTTGATTAGTGACCTAGAAAGAGGGATTTTATATTCTGTTATATTCTGCTTCATTTTACATAATAACTTTTCTTTGTTCTAAAAAAAGTTATTTCCTAAAACTTTATTTCCAGGTTTAAATAAAAAAAAACAATTCCAGAATTCATTTCACACTTTTGGATTCCGCTGTACATATATATTAAGAATAGACAGCATTTAAATGCATTAGAACAGACTCATACGCCCATGCCTGCTCATACTGTAGCTTTACCCGGGAGATGTGAACTCTGAGTGTGTCTATATTTATCTAAAAACCTGGTAGATTCTCACCTCTGGTGTTAATAAGTTACTCATGTGGGGCTTCTAACCGGCATTCAGTCTGCTCGGTTTCTCAACACATGACACAGTCTGTGATACAGTATAACAGCTCTAATCTTAGAAATGCTTTTTAAGGACATGCAGTAGAGCTTGACAGCTTTACTATTTTTGCTAAGATGAAGGATTGTGTTTTCATAAAATATAAACTTTTTCTTCGTTTGAATCTTACTTGAAATATGCAATTTGTTTAACTGCATACGGAAGTTGATGACATACCAAAGGGTGGCTTTAGGAAGTGGGCGTATACGGTTTTGACAGCCACGCCCAGGAAGTTGGTGGCCTCCAATGTGTAGTTGCCATTGTTGTGGTGGGTGGGGTTTTTAAACATTAGGCATCCCTCCAAGTTGTCCTGATAGACCTCCATCTCCGGGCGAATATACTCGGTTGGCTCGATCTTCTCACCCTTATAAAACCACCGCAAGGTGGGCAGGGGGTTCCCACGCACTGTGAAGATCATACACGTGTCGTGCCATCTCTCAGGCTCCTCAAACTTTATGATGACAGGAGGAACTATAAGAAAGAAACCAAGACACAAATACAGTTCAACAGATTCCTTACAGGAATGGTACACCAAAAATTTAAGTTCGTAATGCCCCCCCACAAAATAAAA
>JAZGTK010000946.1:0-27500 GCA_036877625.1 Ambastaia sidthimunki
ATAATTCTTTAAATAAGACTGAAGCCCACAAAATTAACCCTTTAAGTTAACTTCAAAAACAGGTTCTCCAGCATACAACAAATAAATGTACAAATCTTACAGATATAGAAATTAAACAAATGATTTATTATGCACACAAAGATGGGGAAGTGAGAGAAGAAAAGTGACGTTATTGTGCATCTAACCAGGTGCAAAACCCTCTGTCAGCCATCAGTCTGTTCACCAGAACAACCTGCAAAAACCGAAAACATATTTGGGAACGGAAACCAGCACACTTGAAACTTCCCCTCAGTACAAAATAAAACCATCATGAAACTTGCATTACGCTTATATCAGAAGGTAGAGGCATACAAGAGGGTTTGATTCAAACAAACCTCGTCTACCATCTGTTTCCATATGTGCACCAGGGGAAGGCCGTCCTGACTGCCTGTCACCTACATATACAAAACAACATCCAAAATTCTTAGAGAAGATTCTGAAACTATGATGCCGAACTGTTTCTAAAAAGATGCACCAGAATAAACAGAAATAACACAGAAAGAAGAGAGAAAGTGTATGTCTGTTTGTTAGAACCTTCAAGAGCAAGGCTGTGTTTGCAGTTAATTCCTCCAAAGCTTTTTTGGCCTCCGGAGAAAACTCTGCCTCTCCTATCACAGCAAATAAAGAGAAATTTACTTTACGTACAACATTGTAACAGAAAACGTAACTAAACCATAAGCAGGTCTGTGTTTTACCTGGCAAAGGCATGATATTATCTAACAAAACCTCTGCTGCCTGGAATGGTAACGTCACAAAGTCTGATCTGTGGAAATAAACAATTAAATATCAGACTGAATTTATTTCACAAGCATTACAGGTTGAGAGGAATTCTGTAATATATACAAACGCACCAAACTTAAGTCACCTGACCTGATCTGCCTGAGGGTGGCGCTGTTTACAGTGTCATAACCTCCAGTATCTACATATCTGATATGAGCTGTGCCGTACTCTGTGTCAGACTGGATGACCTGGGCTCTCTGCCAGCCACTTCCTGCCACTGGAGCAGCACAGACCACCCCCGCTGTCAAAACAGATATTTTGAGACAGTAACACTTCCATTATACGGGATGATTATCATTCTGTCCTTTAGAGATCTACAGCCTTATGCTTAAAATGTGCCTTTGTAAGAAGTTCCTAGGAAAACTAAATGTGCTCAGCAAATACACAAACTTCTTCCTTCAGTGGACTGCTGAAGCATCAAAGTTAACACCTCTTTTGCTTTTTAACCACGCTGTACATATAAATGCAAGTGCGACTAATCTAACACCAACAAGTATTACATCATTCACACCAACGGGTTGGGTAACGCTACAATAAAGTCCATATCGCAACTTTCGTAAGTTAAATTTCAAATGCTGTTGCACAAGAGTCTGAATACTTGTGAAATGTGATATTTCAGTTTTTTTATACATTTACAGACACTCCTAAAATTCTGTTTTCACTTTGTCATGATGGGGTACAGATTAATGAGTTCTGATTAATGAGAAACAAAAATGAATTTAAACAATTGTAGTGTCAGGCTGCATACAATATTGACAACTGAAACAGGTGAAGGGCCTATAAATACACATGTATGAGAACATTAAGGACACAATGAGATCTGTGTGTGGTGAGATCTATCTACCCTCAGGGTTGGGGAGGCAGGGACATCCGGGTTGAGAGTAGCAAAACTGCATGTGCTGTGTCAGGGTGGGCAGGGCCTGATAAGATGGGTGATTGTACTGCTGAACGAACAGATGATGACCCGTTTCCACCCGCGACACGGTGACCTCCACAAACACATCCTGAGGCAACAGCAGCTTCAGAGACACCAAGAAACAACAAACCAAACCAACACAAAAATATTAACGTCAGGAGTTAAATGGAAGGTCTCGCATCTATGTGTGATTTAATAATAATAGATGATCCTTTAAAAGTCCTCACCCAGGATGTGACTGGCAGGCAGGGCTGTGGAAGACAATTACGAAGGTCTAGATCTTTAAACTTCTTCCTGATGAGTGCGAGGGCATCGTCCACCTGCTGCTGTGACCCTGGAGAAACACAAAGACAGCCAGCAACTCAGTGCTGGGGTTCAGCGTGGCAGTCTGATAAAGCGAGAAACCTCTCCAAGATCTCTGTTGTAAAACTCACCCTGGATGTGACAGATCTGAAAGTCCTGAGTGAAAGGTAGGGTGGAGATGTAGATCTTTGCTCCAGAGCTCTGCTTCAGAAAGTTCACAAACTTCCCCTGCTTCCCAATCAAACGACCGACCAGGTGCTGCCAAAACCAGGAAGATTCAGAGTAGATATTTTTTTTAAATTGGCAATAAGTAACAAAGAAAGTAAACATGAAAGATTAAAAACACATTTACCACTACTGAGTCACAAACTGTTCTTTGGCAAACGCATTAAACACACACAGTATACAGTTCTCTATTTGACCTGTAACCTGATACACTCTGCAGGTAATCATGTAAGATCGTGCATCTGTTTCTAGTCACTCCACATGTGGGTGGGGCTTACCGCAGGAACCTCTACATCCCATAAAACAATGGGTGGGGCTAGAGGCGGAGCTGAGCCACTGCTCTTCACATGAGTTTCAGCACTTACACAGCTGAAACATTCAACAGCCAAACTTGCGGACAAGATCCCTGTAATGTCACACACAAGAACATCTGTTTTGCTACCACAAATTAGTAATTGGTTTTCAAGCAGCAAATCATGGCAGCTCATAAAGTGACAAGCTCTATTTTAAATTCTGGCAAAGACTTCCAATTTGGAAATACATCAAGCAGAACTTCATGAGTTCAAGAAAGAACATAACAATAGTTAAAAGAAATAAGAGAATTACCTCTGCAGGCTTCATCCTCTTTCTCTACCACTCTGGAAATGCTGGACAACTGTTCAGTGCTTCTGATGTCTGGCACTATGGAGGTCTTTATGAAACCTTGGCCCTCCTCAACCAGCTTGTGGGTCAGCCCATCTCCTCCTGACACGTCCTCTGAAAAGCAGGAACTGCATCCAGAATCATCTCCAACTGAAGATTCTAAATGGCTGAGTAATCTTCCCCTGAATGAGTCAGTGTTTTGAAGATCTCGGCTGCTGTCATCACTGCTGTGTTTACTGTCATTCTGCTGCTGAAATTGATCTTGAAGTGCAACTTCCACAGGAACACCATCGTGCTCGCATATATCTCTGGCTCCCTGTTTTTTCCATTTATCCCCAGCTATGACCTGTAGGCCCAGACAGGAACTGACCTTTTCAATGTCCTCCTGGTTCAGGCCTCTGTCAGGGGAAAGATCAGACAGGCTGCTGCTGTCATGACCGTGAGCTGGAACTAAATGTTGCCCCATTGAGGGAGGCATGTCAGTCGAATGGCAGTTTGAAGACAGACGCGCCGGATCAGACTCAGACCCAGAGTCATCTTTATGGGCTTCTCCACAGTCATCAGAAATGACATTCTTTTTATGTCGTTTTCGAATGGATACCTCTCCTTCTGGATCAGGCCGAACTCCCTTGGAGAGGCCCATCACTGTGGAGATGCCAGAGTCATTTGTGTCCAGGACCTGTGGCCTATTCAGCAGGATAGATGACATTTCTGTGGAGTTACTCATGTCAGAGGATCCTGAGATGCTATGGTCCATCTTTAGGTTACTGTGAGGGAAAAAGAAATAAGAAATGTGCAATATGTGCAACAAACATTTAGATTGGAATTCACTGGTTTAATAAAAATCACTCAACATAGGTATTTCTTTATATCTTAAATATATATTTTGATGAAATTTGTTATGTGCTGCTTGGCAAGAAAACAATGTTAGCCTACATCTCTAGCACTGGGTAAAGATGCAGTAAAGATAAGCTCTGTACTACCAACCTTTCCTCTAAAGCACAGGAGTCAGCAGAAGAGCAGGGAACAGGGCTTTTTCCATCCAAAAAACACACCTCCTCTTCAGTGAGGAGATAAGCTGTCCTCCCCCTTCTCCTCCTAAAACTGTACCAGCACCAGCCCAGCAGAGTCACCACAGAGACTGAGACCAGGGGTCTAAACGACAGCAGCATCCTCTTTCCACCGATCCTACAGTATAAGAGAGAGCGATAGGGGTCAGTTACATCTAATAAGACCCTTCCTAGACTGGGGTGGCACTACGCTGTAAGAAAAGACGCTTGAGCTCCAAGGGGCGTGAGTCTTGACACCAATACTTCTGCAATACAAGACCCAACCAGAGCAATCTCATTACCAGCTCAAATATCCCATCCCAACACCTAAACAATACACTGTACAGCAACTCCATCTGTCAATAGGGTTACATTCAACCATCACATCTCCAGGATTTGGGCTTTGTTCTTAGTTTCATCTGTGTTTATGGTGGAGAACTCGGACTAGACATTCCAAACAACACAAATGATAAATTCCAATAAAAGTAAAAGCACATTAATATAATTTCAGGATTACAACACCTGTCTTTCATAAAAACAGAGGCATCAGCTAGTTGCTATTCTAAAGCTGTAACACATACAATAGCACTGCAAACGCAAGACTTCAATAGTTCGTGAAACTAATTACATGTAAGCAGACTGCTCAAATAACTTCAGATAAGCTTCACTGAATCTCATGCAATTTAAAACATCTGACAAAGTTTGTTTGCATGTTACAGGCGAATATGGTCCCATGGGTTTATATGTATGGGTTTATATGTAAAACCTGGTATGAGCTCATTTCAGTACTCCACACAGGCGCAACCAAGCATAAAACATAAAAATATTTACATATCATTACTACATATCAAAACAGAACCGATGTTTGAGATCTTTGTTCTCACCTGCAGGTTTAGCAACAGCGCCGGTGAGTGTGACGTCACGAGGAGCAGGTGTGCCCGTGACAATAATCAATAGCTCTGATCAGTCCAGCCGATCAGTTTACATTTTTATTTTAGGATCAATCTACAAATAAAATTCACAACACTAATAAATATATCGATGTAAAATATGTTTACGTAAAAATAATCAATCTTAGGCATTTAGTTTTTCATCATGGAGTGAATTGAGGGGTGTGGCTTGTTGCCGGTCAATTTCGCGCTCGAACTGACAGGCGGGAAACGGAACTGTAAAAGATGCCGCGGATGAGGTAAATTAATATTACCTTTATATATTAGCTGTAAATCAACATTTTTGTTATATAGGGTCTTTTTTGGCTGTAAATATCAGATACAACTTTTCACTATAATCATTTAACACAATTTTCAGGCAGTTAAATTGTTAAAACCATACAGTAGTGAGGGTATGTTAATAAAACAGTGGTGACTTGGTATTATCCAGCATCATATAAATGTAAAATTATGGTTCCTGAAACCTACTTACATTTGTTCAGGTTAAAGTGTTTATTATAATTTGACAGGATCTTGACAGGAACTGGTAAAGATCTTCAGTGGGGTGTTAAGTTTCCTTCATCCAAGGGTGAGTTTTTATTTATAAACTGATATGACATATACAGAGATGAATTGGACAGAAACTGACTTTATTAGTGTTACATCTGTAAATATGAAATCAGATGATAACAATAATGTATTAAATAAAGAGGACACAGAGTTTGGATGTTCAGTTTAGCCCCAAATATTCCCTCAGTGTTAATCAACAATGTAGTGAAAATGGCAGACTGACAATAATTCATATTTTATGTTGCACATGACATTCGATCCTCCAATTGTGGGAAACCAAATAAAAAACAAATGACAACCGTCTTGTAGTTTATACATTTCAAAACCATTTCTGCCCTATAGACACTAACATAAGTGCTTAAAGACTAAAATTAAATACAAATAACTAAAACGAAATACAAAATGAACAGCACTTGGTTAATACTTTTACGTGTGAAGAAGGAAATTAGTGCTGTAAAATGTCACATACTCAATGCCGGTCAATCACCAGGCACGGTTTGTGATTTATTAAATGAAACACAAAAGGTACGCACAAACATAAAACACACAAAAATAAAAAATATTTCTGACTTCCTCCCATAACGTATTAAACGGTGACTGGTTTAAAAACCAAGGCATTCAGTTCAATCTGATTCAAGAAACCACAGCTGGCCAATTCAAAGAGAACCTAAAGATGTCTATAAACGCTGGTTTTTATTGTGAGGAGCAACCACTGAAGATGCAGCGTGATGTTTGTTGGTTTTCCAGCAGGAGCTTAAACCTGCCATGCTGCAGTTTTCATACAATCTTTTGCTGATGCTGTGTCTTTTAAAGCTGCCTGTGCTGCATTGTTTCTGGACCTGGCTGGTTAAGCCATGACGTGTCCGTCCACCAGCTGACAGACCCGAGGTGGGCGACAGGTCCACTTTCTCTTTCGTATCGATTCCTGCGCAAAGCCAGATATGCCTGATTACACAGACCTACAATCACAACACTTATATATATATTTAATATGTAATATACTGTATATTTAGCTTAACAATGTGCAATGTGATAAAGCAAAAAGTGATAAATCTTCTTCTGTAAAACTACAGCATATGCAGCGGCTGGAGAAATAGATCAAGAAAGAGTAAGAGAGGCTGAAACTATCAGGCAGCTTAGAAAAGAGGAAAGATCTGATGATAAAGCATGAACCATGAAAACATATAGAGAGGAAGTGAAATCTTCATTGGTCTGTAAAAAAAAACAGAGGAAACCTTCCAACTGTAACACTGCTGTGCAGACCTGGTGCATGCTGGGAGGTGGCTAATGAGGTAATTGAATTGGAGGTTGAGGTTGGCAGTGATGCTGAGCTGGCTCTGAACAGGTGGAGGGTTAGGGGGGTGGGGGTCCGGAGACCCTCCTCACTCGTTTCCTCGTCAATGCCAGGGAGATAAGTGTCAATGAGTGCATCCAGAAACTTCAAAATTACCTCTGCATATAAAAAATTGAACTGAATTCAAAAAAAGAATTGAACTCTAATAAGGAACTGAAAATAAAAAACAGAAAAAAAGTCTCGATACATTAGATACATTAGAAAAAGAATGAGTAATACATTAGCTCTTTCTACTTATTTATCAAATGCTGGTACAATATTAAGGCAGTAGACAGGTCAGTAGGTTTTGAAACACATCCCATTGTTTGCCTGATCTTACCAGTACAGTCAGAAGGAGAGCCTGTATTTTGGGATCTGTGAGAACCTCCTCATTAGGAAGAACGCTGGACTCAGATACTGAGACCTTCCGCAGGTGGTGATGCTGGGAGATTCTGAGTTTCTTTCAACAGGAAACAAAAAGTTATAAATAAGTGGAAACTTTTAGAGTTATCTCACTCCACTGTGATTAGAAAAATGCTCACAAATTTCAATAAAATATTTCATATATAAAAATCTAAAAATATTAATAAAATTGATGATAGTGATAAGAATAATATGATAGTTAAGAATTAAACTCAGGAACAGTTTAGAGAATTAGACATTTAGGGTTGGTCTGTTTAGTCATACAGGAGTTAAATATAAGAAATGAAGTTACCCAGTAACTTTTTGGTGTTGACCTGGGAAGGGTGCCCCAGGTCCAGGCTCATTGATTTGCATGTACATGGGCTGATCTGCCCCACTATGGGGTACTGTGCCACTAAGTACCTTTCGGCTGGCTTTCTCGCAAAATCCTGGATGACAAGGATAAAGCTTTAGGCTGAGATGCAGGAAGGATTTTTTCATTTAAGGACAAATCTATTGTCTATGTGGTACCTGCAGTTTGGGTCTTCATGATGCACAGAGTACGTTTCCATAGGAACATTCTCCATGGTAACATCAGAAAGCGACAACTTCCTGTGCTTCAGGCTGCAGTGGGTGCGCACTTCCTCAGACACTGGGAGAAGAGCTACACAGATATACACAAACATTACTTACTACAGAAAACATTAAATAACAAGGGTTAACACACAGAACAGGAATTTCCTTACCTGCCAGATACGCTACGCTCTGTGTGTTGACCTCAAACTTATCATAGTTCAGGTGTTTTCCGACCAAGGCTAACAGCATGTGCAGGATACGAAAACCCAGTCAAACACTGTCACACACTTCAACCGAAACACTTTTACACAACAAACAGTGTTTACAGAAGAAATGAAACAGACAGATGCATAGCCTTTCAGCTTTTATTGAGCGTCTAAGTATGATAAACGGAGGCGTATAGAAAACTAAAAATACAAACAACCATTTCCTGCAAGCTACTTGCAAGCTACACGGTGCAAGCTACTTTCTAACAACATGTCATGACTTTACTGCATGTTCAAATGTCTCTGGGGGTTTTGCACTCATTGTATTTGTTGTAAAGACAAGACAGGAGAAGGGATCAGGAAATGACCCAAATCAGGCTCAACTTGGTTGCCTGAAAGCCCAGAGTTCTTATCATGTGAGACCAAACATGTTCTACCTCCATAACCATAACTCTTGTAGGAGCCTGGATAGAAGGAAGATCCCTGTAGCTGGAACAAAAGGCGATGACTGTGGCCGATTTGACCTTGCTGATGCCAAACAGCAGGTAGAAGTTTGGTAGGGAGAAGTCTGTCAGGCTTAGACGCAGAACTTCCTTGGTCTTCTCTGTGCAACAGACAAGAAAAACAGCTGAAACAATAAAAAATAATAAAAAACGATTGTTTAATCAAAACATTTCTCGGCACAGATGCCCTTACCGCTGAAGCTTAGCTGAGACATTCCCAGAGGCCAAAGCCACAGCAGTGTCTGCCATCACTTCAGCTTTAATGGATCCAAGACCCCTTGTTGCACTGGTTTTGATAAAACTGTCAAGAACAACATCTAGTAGATCTGTTATCTGCAAAACAAAAAAGGAAACTGAGTTTTATGTTGACTGCAGTTATAGCGTCTCAAAACAAATTCATAATCATTTGGGTAAAACTGCAGATATAAACCTTAAAGGAAATGAATACCTACAGCCACAGAATAATTAAATAATCCTGCAACATACTGACATGAGTCAGTCTAATTCTGTTTAAATGTCAGAAGCACAACATGGAAACCACAAGTAGAGTTTCACAAGTCCTAAAAATACAGCAATTCTGATAGTCGCTCGTTCTTGCACCATGTTTGGGGTTTCATGCAATTCATCATCAACCCAAAGACCTCCTCAGCAAAACCCTAAATACCATAACGCATTGCAATAACACATTCAGTATATGCGTCACCTGAAAACGTTGGTTCGTTTTCAGATTGGTTTTGTTACCTGTCCTAAGCTGCCCCATATCTTGGCTTGGATTGATGGATACATTTGCTTTTCATTTTTCATCATGGTAATGAGTTTGTCCAAAATGGCAGTGACCCGTTGCCCTGACTGGATCTGCTGAAGCCTGAGATACATTCCTCCAAGAACTCCACGGTCAGGTGAGGCTCATTAGCTGCAAGAGTCTTGCTAATAGACACAATGAAGAGAGTGTTGTTGGCAGGAGTGCAGAGTCCCGGACGTCTCCAGAAGTTGGCCTTCAGTCTTCAGGTTAAAGATGCAGGTTAAGGCACAAAGAAGGTTATAAGCTGCAGACCTTTGAACAGAGATATTGGAAAAATTCTGAAACTGACACTTCAGTTCAGGTCCCTGTTTTATATACTGTATGTATGGTGGACTCTGGATAATTTATCACCTTAAACTGGGGTCAGAGCTGCCTAGGTTGAGCAGGGCAATGTTAAGCAGGGTGCCTGGAACATTTTTGGGCCTGATCTTGGTATGCTGGGGAATGGAGTCGGGCTGGGAGAGCTCCCAGCGTGTGCGGATGTGGATGATGGAGTGAACAATGCTTTCACACTCCTGGTGCATGAAGGTCAATGGCATGCCCTGGTTGGCAATGGTCAGCGTGAACTGATTCTCATCCACCAGGCAGATCTCCTCAATCTGTCCTGTTCTGAACCTGTTGGGAAAGTCAATCAGATGTTAAAGGGAATGAAAAAAGAGACGTGGGAAAGTTTATGAGCATCCAAGCCCACCAAATAGCTAAGTTGAACATGGAAAAATAAAACCACAGTTAATTGAGGAAGTACACACAAATAGTAAACATCATCTTAGGAGTTCCTCTGAAACTGAATCTAAATTTAAAGTAGTACCACAAGAGACAGAAATATGAATATTAACACTTGAAATATGAATATCAAACTCTTTTAAAGATTTTTCAGACAGATAAGGTAAAAAAACAAAGTAAAAGTCAGAACAGGCTGAAGATCTGTACTGAGTTTGATGGATGTTGTTTGAAAGATGTAGCTAAGGATTTAGAAATTAAAATATTACATTTATTTATACAACAACAGTATATCAGATTCCAGAATGTTAAAGTTGCTGTATCATAGCATTTACAGTTTAATATAAAGCATTATTTTATGAGATCATGTTGCACTGTCCATGAATAAAAGTGACAAAGAAAAAGCATGATGACACCAGCCACACAGTGGTTAATGTGCATGTTTAATATAAATGCCCAAGCAGAAGTAAAAACCAGACAGGAAACTCATCACTGGTTAATGAGTGTGTGTGTGTGTGTGCACCTGCAGCTTCTACTGTTAACTTACCACTTCTCAAAAACAGCTCTAGCGCTCTCTCTCAATATATTAAACACACACACAGACTCACACAGTCATTCAAACCTCTCCAGACAAAAGAACCTCAGAACAAACCAGTTACACAGAGAAGAGGTAAGAAACCATTTCCTTCACATATTATTTTTGTCAGTCAAGCTGCTCAGTTTTAGTTAAACACTTTAAATAATGAATTTGCTATAAAGAATGACTCAATAAAATCTATTTAACAAGAATTAAAAGACACAGGAAGGAAACAAAATGAAGTAATATAATTATATTACTACATTATATTACTACATTAAATACAGATTGAGTCGAACAGTTAACCACAGCAATAATAATAAATGGATAATTAATAAAGTGTATAGTTTATTCTGGAAGATCACTTTCCCCTGAAACAGCTTAATTTTGTTACCGGTTTAAGGAATTGAACAGGGAATAAACTGAACGCTTACCACATGTCTTGCAGGACCATGATAATTGCCAGAACGCTTTGTTTTGTGTGCTGTGTTTTAACTTTGGGAAGAGCCCATGCCTCAAACACATCTGCTACTCCAGACAACAATGGATCAAGCCAACAAAACATAAGTTCTAACCAGACCAGACATGCCAGTAGTACTTCCATCCAAACAACATTTAAAACAACTACTGAAACCACAAAACAAAAGACAGAACCAAATCAACGAACTGTTTGCACTTGCCCTGGACCCACACAAGGACCCTGCCTTATCCATCTGCCAAAAGGCAGTACATTGGTTCTGGTTTTGGTAGCTCTCACAGTGGCTTGTTTCGCACTGCTGTTGACCACACTGATGTGTGCCTGCCAGGTTTGCCACCTAAAAGCAATAATCACCAGGTTCCAGTCTCATCGTAATGTTGAACTACATGCAGTGAGAAAGAGAAGTGAATTACCATGCAGAGATGATGGCCAAGTGGAAGGACAACCAACTGAGACCTGCCTCATGTTGTCAGAGGTAACTACAGCACAGGAGGAAGGGAACGAGGAGACTGTCCAACCCAGCAATGAACCTCCGGTGGAGGGTTCGAATGGTGACATCACCCAGGAAGATAGAAACAGTGGTGAAGGGGAGAGCAAAGAGCCTGAAGATGGAGTTAAGAGCAAAGAGCCTGAAGCAAAAGCATCAGAGAAGACAGGGGTGTGATCACGCGCTTGAACAAACTGGTGTTACACGGCCCCCTGGTGGCACATAAGGTCTGCAGACGCTTAAGTTTATTTGACTGTTAGAGCTTTGCAAGTGGTTTCTAAGTCTTCCGTCTTTAAGACTGGTGAGTTACTCAATCCAACAGACCAAATTCCAGCACTGAAACTGTTGATTATAAGCAACTCTATAATGTCTTTATTATTGGCTAAACAAATCTGAAGGCAAATATGTGTGTTTATGCTATTGTTTGTATTTTAATTCATTCCATATTTTATTCAATATTCAAACAGTATATGTCCAGAAAATAAAATTATGTTGTCTTTAGTCAAAGTCTTTATAGTCTTTATTTCAACCCTTGGCTTAGTGTTTTTAATAACATTTGATTCACAAGTATCAAACCTATACACTCACTTATTGAAATTAACAATTAAAAATTCAGGAAACTCATCAGCTTTGAAATTACAACACATAACAGTTGACCTTCAAAGTCATAAAACTAATATCCCAAAACATGTAATTACACCAACAGTCCCTACATACAACCAACCAATCGTGCAACAGAAGATGACATGAGGACCAGTGGAGGGTATTGAGCCCTTGACTGTGGAATACTGATATTAAGTGTGATCTTGATTCTGGTATTATGGAGAAGATAACTGGTGTCAGTGACAGATAAGAAACAGCAGAAAAACAATATAAGATTATAACCCTGATGAACCAGGATGATACCTGACGCAACACAAGGCTCTTCAACACCAACTTAACATCAACACAAACATCAAACACAAACAAATTCTAAATGAACAAATAACTCAGTGAGTCACAGCCTCTGTGTCTTGCATATGCAAACACTTAACCTCTTTTGTCACTTACAAATACTCTGGAGATTTGGTTTACGTCTCAGAAACTTGAGACAAGTGAGAGCTTTTAATATAATAATAGCTTTAATAAGAGCTTTTAATAATAATCTAAAGAAATATCCAAAAGTTGTATTTCTTACTGGTCATCGCAACATTACACTTGAAACCAGGTTCTTCAACTATTTAATCTATACTTAAATTATAACCTTTATTAATAAAACAAGAAAGCAAATATACTTATGTCAAGACAAATATCCTAAACTTTGGTTATATTTGATATTTTTAAAATTTAATATGTAAAGGCATTTCCTAAAATGTAAATAAATATTTTGTTATTTTTGCAGTGTTATTTTTGAAAAAATCTTGTTAAAAATAACTACTTGTTAAAAGTATATCCGTTAATAGGTTTCAAGAAGCCAACATCCTCTTTAAACAGAGAAGTGGAGATACCTGACTAACACACAAACGCATCAACAGCACACAGTGGTACAACACAATCAGCTGAACTGGTTTGTGTTTGTGAGGCATCAGATGAACTGATCAATGAACTACAGAAAGAAACTGAGTAGCACATGTAAAATAAAAGCTGAGTGCAGGTGGATTGAGCCAAACTGTTTGACTATGCCTAAGCAATTTTAGTTTAACACACACACTAACACAAATATACAACAACATAAACTAACACACACACACAAACAGCATTAGTAGGCAGAGGGTGTAGCAACACTGGCAACATTAGCAGGTTCTGAAAGAATGAAGCGATTGAGAGAGATGAAGTGAGAGAGAGAGGGAGAGATGGAGGGTGGCAGTGAAAAGGTTTTTCAGGGTTCTGGAAACACCAGAACTCTTTTGTTCCGAACACACACACACACAGAAACACACACACACCTGCCAGGCCAGAACATGGTGGTGAAAAACAATCAAACCAGTTGCCAAAACAGCGTGTTAAGAATTTTACCCCACTTACCAGATCTGTAAAAATTACAGATTTAAATGATTTACTGGTAATATTTTACAGGGGTTGCGATTAGTCTGCGTGTGAATGATCGCTGTTTTGAAATCTGCAGTAACTTTCCGGGTGTGAACGTTAAATGTGGAATTACTATCACAGCCAGAAAATTAAATTCAATTAAAATCAGTGTCATCCCAGACATCAACAGATCAACCAAAACCAGCTCAGATGGTAAATTGCGTTAGCATTGCAAAGGCTGTGGGTTCGATTCTCAGAGCATGTGCTGACACAATGTATAACTTGATCGTGCTGCATATCACTTTGGATAAAGGCGTGTGCCAAATGCATAAATTCAAAAGCTGATCTAAATTACAATCTTATTAAATGGCTCAAAGGAACAGGAAGTAGAAGAATAAAGAGTGAGAGAGAGATGAAAAGGAGAGAAAGCCAAGGAAATGGATGCTGAATGAAGGGATTTTAAAGAGGAAACACATGCGTCAGCACTTCCTCTCTCTCTCTCTCTCTCTCTCTCTCTCTGTACCAGATACTCCACTATACCCCCCCCATTGCTCCCTCTCAACTCTACGAGAGGGACCTGCAGCAAAAGAGACAAGAGTTTTTTTTTTGGATTTTACTGCAGCATAAAGCCAGAAAAGACACGGAAGAACCACACACCAAAAAACAGCTCGGAACTGAACGGATCTTGAGACCAGACATAAGGGTGAGAGATGAAGAATTTCTGAGGGACAAACAGAGGACAGTGATGACAAGCGAAAGGTAAGTGATTTACAATAGCATGGCTCACCTGAGAAAGCTTCACAAATACAGTCAGCCTCTGGTTTTGTGGCATGACCCGCAGCATGCATGTAAAGTAAGCACATTTATATACACGTGCAGTTGTGCAGCGGTAGGTGCATGCAGATCTGCAGAGATGCTGCATGAGGGTCTGTGAATGTTCTATGAAACTCACGCTGCTGTGTGCCAAAAAGGATGCAGAAAAAAAATATTTCAATGCAACCTTTAAATACACTCAGACTCGCCATCATCACTGTTATCAGACCTGATGGCAACACTAAAATCAGACTATTTGTCATTACTTTTAATCAGACCTCTGATTATACCATCATAATAATCAGAAACAATTACTTAACATATAGTCTGATTTACCATCATCATTACAATTAGACTGCGGTTATTTACTGTAAATAGGCACATTGGAAGGAAACACTTTATTTAACAGTGTTTGTTACACATTAAGTGTACTTACAATAGTAGTACAAGTAACTTATTCATATTTGCAACTAAACCAAACCCTAACCTATCGTAAGTACATTTGTTAATATTACTTAGTACTTAAATGTAAATTTAAGTGTAAAACTTGTAAACACTGTAAAAAGGACACAGTAAAATAAAGTGTAACGCATTTCAATTGTTGACTATAATCAGACTTAGTTGTCTCTGTGTTGTCCACAGGAACACGCTGATAATGCATCTGTCCGCTGTGCTGTCCTACCTCTTACTGTGCTTTACATGCACATATGTACATGCAGAATGTCCTGCTATTTGCTCCTGCAGTGAGAGTCATCGGTTGGTCGACTGTTCCTGGCGTGGGCTGAGACACTCGCCTGTTGGACTGCAGCGTAACATTCAGTCTCTCAACATGACCCACAATCGGCTGTCTGACCTGGACCATCATCTAAGTTCTTTTACACATCTTCGCATCTTGGACATCTCCTACAACCGCCTCCTTCATTTTCCAACCTCACTGCCCAGGGCATTATGGGAAATCAACATCTCAGGAAACCGCCTACACATGCTTAACAAAGACGACACAGCGTACCACTGGAACCTTAGAGTTCTGGACCTGTCAATGAATAAGCTAGAGCGTGTGGTCTTCATTAACAACACGCTCCCCAACTTGAAGGCTCTCAACCTCAGTCACAACAAGTTCTGGACGGTGCCCACCAACATGCCCCGAAACCTAGAGATAGTGGATCTATCCCACAACACTCTGGTTCAGATTTTGCCAGGTTCACTGAATCAGCTACCCAAGTTGGCTCAACTATACCTGCATGCAAACCGCTTTACCACAGTGAATAAGGGAGCATTTGAGCATCTCCAAGGTCTAAACCTTATCACTCTAGGAGACAACCCTTGGGCTTGTGAAGATACAGCAAACATCAGCCACCTGTTGGTGTGGACCAAACATACCCCTGCCCGTGTGCTGGGGTGTCCATGCCACATCTGGCACATCTGTGGAGAAGCTAACCTGTCCACAACAGAGAGGTGGCATGGTGGCACCTATACAACACTATCTCCATACATCTTTGGAACTCAGGAGTCAATCCATCCATCCATCCAAGCAGTCACTACACACTTCTGGTCTGAGACGTCACTCCTAACACATCACACCAGAGATGACCAAACAACGTCTAGAAGCACCAAGGAGTACAAGTTGTTTAAAAATGATGTCATCTTTCCCTCAAGCTCAAGAGTTCCTTATTCAAACATCTACACAACAACCACAAATGGTCCGGTCACAACAGCCAACTACTTCACCACCAGTGAGACCACGATCTCCACCACACGCAGGACCACCACCCTCCGCACCCGAAGCGTGAAAAGAGCCAAGCAGAACCTTGGAAAGGCCAGCTCAGGATGTTCTGGTTCACTCTCCACATCGGTTACCTGCACACTCCTTTTGCTAGCCGTGACGCAAAGACTTTGAAGGACAGAAGAGTCACAACGTCCTTCTTCAAAACTGGTTCATACCACACACTATAAGTCATGCTAATAAATGAATAACATTTCACAAATTTAGTTAATAGTCTCTTTAAGATTTCATTAAAAGACAGACTAAATCATTTTCGCAGTAGAGGTCTCACAAAACATGGAGCAAAAAGCAGGTTTACAAACTCATATACATAAAAGGAGTAAAGCAACTGTATTTTATAACTGTATTTTTGAAAAATCATTCTGTTCAGAAACAATTCTCCCTTTATTTAATTCCTGAGTTGTTCTTAATGAAAAAAATGAAATTAAAAAAAAAAATTATACTTTGTGATTAAAAGCTCTGTTTCTGGTACAGTAGCATCTTTAACTGGTGCATAATAAACAGAAGAATAATGTTCAAAGAAAACTTTCCAGAAATTTTTGAGCTTTTCAGTGAAGATGACCGGAGGGCGTCAGACTTCAAATAGAAAGATGGAAAGAAAGAAGCCCACAGAGCTACACAACCTAGATGTTGCTCATTCAGAATCTAGATGTTGATCACTCTGTATTAAACTCTCTCCAGCAGACTTGATCTTCAGCAGCTGGTAGCCCAACATGTCAACCACTGAATCATTGATCCAGATTAATCACAACTGCCTCTAAAAACAGTTTATTCCTTTAATAAATGTATACTAATAAATGTTTAAAAGTTTTCTGTCAAAACCGCTCAACAGGGTCTTTATAATATAACAATGTAATATAATTTTTATTTTTTTCTGTTAATTTTCTATAATATTAATATAAGTTGCTTTGAAAGGAGATGTATTGTGAAAAATGTTACACAAATAAAAGTGATTTTCTTTGAAACCAGCGTCACACTCCATTAATACCACTAACATTCTGATAAATCAGTTAGCAAGCTACACAACTACACACGCATCTCCAAACTCAAGCCGCTGTTTCGATTGTTAGCATGCTACCTCATGAAAAACAAATAAAACATTTGTTAAACAAAGAGAAATCTTGTCAGCATGATCGTTCCTTTCCATCACGTTCCTTCTTTTCCAACAAAGTGATCATGTGACCTGAGCTGCTGTCAGTATAAAGAGCACCATCTCAGCTATCTCAACATCTCAGAGACACACACAACAGACAAACACATTATCAGTCAACACTGCAGGTGAGTACCTGAAAAATGCTTTCAACTATATCACTGTTTTCAGAACGATTGTTTATCCTCATGTGAACAAACAGCAGAGATACAATAACAATTTCAATGTACTGCTGTACCACAAAATACATTATAATCATTTTGCAAATTGAACTGTGTGCAATGCACTTTTTTATTCAATGTAGTTTCATTCAATTTATCTATTAATAAGTCATTTATAGTCTTTGAATGCCAGAATTTAATTAGTAAAGCTAATTCAATTTAAAATAATATCATTGCATTATTAGGGAAATGTGAGGAAAAACTGTTACATTACTTACACATCTAAGTTTTTATTTTATAGGCACAGATATGCAATATTAATATATTCTTCTATATATATTCTGCTGTGTCATACAATAAATTGCCAAATTTATACTTCAGGCTTAATATTCAAAAGTGTTAACCCCAAAAATACAAGAAATACAATTAATCACAAATGATGAATTTTAAATATAAAAACAGAGGCGGGTATTGTATCAAAGCCGAAATTGACATAGCTTAAAACAATATTAGTGTAACCTGCTTAATTACGGTACCATTTGAGGATATTTTTATGTATTAAACATTGAGCAGCTACACAAACTCTACACTGACATGACTGTGATGTATTTTACAGGTCACAGAAATGGCTGTCAAGATGGAAACCTACATGGCCCTGTTGGTTCTGATGTTCAGCTACAGTCTAATTCAGATCCAGATTACTGTAGTTTCCAGTAATGCAACCAACAGCACCAACACATCCAGCCCCACCAACAGAACAGGCTCTTCTGTGAATAGTACCAACAGGCTCAACACCACCAATGGCGGAACACCAAGCAACATCACAAACCAGCAATTACCAAACACAAACCCATTAGGAAACACAGTCAACTTTGGGTCAGCCAACCTCAACCACACGAATTCAACCTCACAGAATACTTTGACTAAACCTGCAGCCTCAACCTCAGCCTCATCCTCATTCTTCAAGACCGGCTGGTTCCAGCTGCTGTTTCATGTGCTTGTGGCTCTGAGCCTGCTGCAGATACTCCAGTGACCAGACAATGACCATCAACTTCATATCATCTCCTGGACCACTTGAACTGCTGTACTGTTCGTAGATGAATGTAGAGTTTCTGAAATGCTAATAAATTGTTTGTAGATGTTACTCAGCTTAAAATCTCCTGAATAATGAAATTAAAAGCAAGAAGAAAAGCTGTATTCATTTAATGCTGAACATGTATAAGATAACAAACATATTTAAAGGTAAATCAAAGTGCTTGTAATCTGTCGCTAACTTTGCTAATCGGAGAGCTAACTGCGCTAACATTGCAAAGGTCACGGGTTTAATTCCCAGAAAACTGTTTACTGTACATTTACTGTAAGTTTGTCAAATGCTTAAATGTATGATTGTAGTATAAAGCCTCACCTGCGAGTGACATAGTAAAACACTGGGTTTCAGTTCAGTCGGATAAAAGATATTGAGTCTTCAGAGCTTTAAACTCGTCTTTTTCATGCACCTGATGTCTGAAGAAAAACAAACTCTGTCATTAACGTGCATCACCTTTTATGACAAATTAAACATTGTTTAACCAAAAAATAAAAGTGTCATTATTTGATACCAACAGATGGGGGTGGATTTAAATTTTGGTGTGTTCTGCACATATTAAATCATATTGGTGCTTGTGGATAAACAGTGTGTTTTATGTAATATACTTTTACCTGGTCATAAACTCCTCAAACTTGGAGCTGGTGAGATTTATGCTGGACCGATGAGTATCAGCCACAGGTTTATGTTCAGGTGGACCCAGGTAAGCCAGCAGGGTGGCCATCTTATCCAAAGGCCTTCTGCCAACAGCTTTATGATCCTGACAGAAATCAGAATGAGGTCACAGAAGGTTGGTCTTGACTTTTATTGTTAAAAAACTGTTTGTCTGTGGCTTTAGCCAATTCACAATCCCAGAATCAAACCTTTGCACCCTATTATACAGTCAATTTAGGTTTGATCTGTTAAAAGACATAAAAAAAATGCAAAATAATTCTAACAGTATCTTAAACAGATGTTAGAAACATAATCTTGCTTAAATATTTAGACCTTCGAGAATAAAAAAATTGTAAGAGCTGGAAAAGAGGAAGTAAATTCTCCAACCAGTTTCCAGTCAAATGTAGAGATTTGGATGACAAACAAATCCCAATGTCTTTTCAAGTAGCCAAGTCCAAGACATTCCCAAGCTGAATTTGCATTTGCAATAACATGTCCATAATTGGTGGCACCATCAGCTGGACAGTCTCACCTGTTACTGGCCAAATACTGGCCAGGCCTGTACAAGCACAGACAGCTGTTAAACACCATCACCCATACATTCACTTTACATCAGACAACAGCATGTAAATCACCATTTCATGCTGAATAGAAAGTTTCAGTGAACTGTACGATCCTGCGTGTGCGTTAAACAAACTTCATGCAAATCATGTTTGCATAGTCAGCAAGTACCAATTTCAAAGCAGTGACGATAAATACAACATGGCACAAAATCAGACCTATGCAAATGAGTTCTGCTGGAGACAGGAAGTTGTCATAGTGGCTGAGCGAACGGCTTTAAATGACTGTCTGTCTAATAAAAGCAGACGTGTGTGAATGTGACCTCTGACCTCTGTGTTTCCTGGGGTGGGAAGCTCAATCCTGCAGAGCAAAGCCATTACTCTCTTCTGCAGAGCTGAACGGCCTGGGGATAAACACACCAAATTAGGAAAGCTCTGTGCTGCCCTCTACTGACAAACACTCGACAACAGCATTTCCCACAGCCCCATCATTAAAGCCACAATGAAACAGAAGTTGTGACAATATTTTTTATATCAATATTTGGCACATTCCTTTCCTCCTTAAACTTCAGACTGCTCATTTTCTCTTTAAAGCTCTGACCAAATAAAAGAAAGAAAGAGAGAAAAAGACAGATAGAAGTTGAGAGTAAGGAAGGGGGTGAAACACACAAAAGCCCTGGACAAAAAGTCTGTCAAAGTCAAAAAGACTCTGTGGCTCTATGTTTGTGTCCACACCTTAAACTGCTGATTGTTGTGTGGGTAATTCTGAAACAGGAAACAGTCGATCATAAAGTCTGCACTCTGGCTCCCGGCACCTCCAGAAAACGGCTTGGTTGGGTTAAACAGCAGCCCCTGAAGATACATAAACCACAAGACAAATTTAACTTTTTAGGTGTGAAAGTGAAACTAATTCAAAGGTCTTGGGATACTGTGATGTGGTGCAGTCGTTAGAGCATGTGCTTTTGACACATTAAAATGTGGTGGTCATATGGGCCATGCAGGTTTGAGTCCCGCTTGCAACAATTGTCACAACTCTCAGTTCCACTTCTTTCTGCCATATTCTATCACAAAAAGAAAAACAGGCCGAACTGAAGCCCAGAGTCATGTTGGTTCATACCTTCAGATCCACCACAGTGGATGGCACCAGCAGGAAGATGATGGAGTGATCCTTCCAGCTGATGTAGGTGGGGACTTTGCACAGTTTGATGCAGTTGCAGCTGTTTGCACCCACCATGACCAGACAGGGCTCTACGGAGATTCTCCAGAAATAGCTTCTAAAGGGAGAAACAGAAATACATGAGAGCATATTACAGGCTGTTCACAGAGAATATAATTCTAGTTTATTCTAGAGCACATCCAGAACATCAGTGATCCTCAAAAAACACTCACATTCATACAGTGGGGTTTGCAGTGGTCTGTGGTTTTAAGGGTTGGTGTAGATTTAGGGCAATGATTGGTTTATAGGAACTACTCCAGAACCAGCTGAGAAACCACCGCATCCAGTGTTTTAACTCTCATTCAGACATAAACGTGACAGCATCAGAGGTGCATGCGCAGATCAGAGCACACAGGCGCTTCAGATGAGCACTGACCTGTTCGTCGAACCGGGTGATGACAGCCTGGACCGCTTCTGGTCGGTGTCAGAAACAGCGGCGTGCCGCCATGACAGTGCCGGAAGTTTGAATCCTGCGATCCAGCGAAGCAGCAGCAGAACAGCGGTGCAGATGAGAGATGAGTGCGCGAGTACGCATGCGCAGCGCACGTGTCCGCGCGCGCGTGTGTGAGAGAGAAACTGTGTTTGTGTTTTATTTATTTAAACTACATTACGCCAATATAAAGCTATTATGCCAATAGAACTGAATGAATCTGAATATAAGAGATAAATAAGTGCATATTTAAAAATATTGTTTGTTGTTGTACTTTGTGATACAACTATGCAATATGATCAAGGAAGGATTCTCTCTGTTTTTCAATGTCAGGGGTGACCCAAACATTTTTATTAAGTATTGTTTTCAATATATGAAACAATATATAACTGGTTGACCAATATCAACTTTTCCTAAGATTGATTCCTAAGTCATACCATGTAGTTTCCTCAGTCTTAAAGCCTCCGTCATGTACATGCGCAGTAACTGAGTTTTGTTCATTTTTAACCCAAAAAAGTTTTAAATATTTGTGTGGTCCCTAGTTTCTACAACCCTGATGTTCTCAAAAAAAATAAAATTGAGGTCCATCACATGACAAGCTTGGTTTTATTGTCCTTCAAGGATGAGAACTGACACTGTATACAGTAGCCGCATGCAATACAAAAATATGACATGTATCGACCCATTCTAAAAAAAAGTCTGTTTTACAGTTTTGATTTTTTTTACATGAAAAAATATAAAGAATATTTACATCTGGGATAGGACAGCAATACCTATTCAAAAATGTCATGATGTACAGTATATATATATTTATATAAAATGCCCATATAAATATTAAAGAATTCTGTATATTGACTGTACAATAAATAAACCATATTTATACATAAATATTTTACATGTCATTCATATTTCCAAACCACAAATTCCAGTCTTTCACAGAACAAAGAAACAAACACGCACCCTTCCACACACACAACATTACAAACACGCACATTACACACAAACACACATGAGAGTTCGTGTATACACAACTTATTATGAAACACTGCTTGTTCTGCTGGGTAATTCTAGCTCTTTCTTTAACTGGTGCAAACAGATCCACGTTCAACATCGTCTTCATGTAAAATCAGGTGAGAAGACCTACATGCTTCTCTTTGGCTCATTTTTTGCAATCTGTGCTAGACATAATAATTTAAAGAGGGCAGAATTTGCCAATATATAACCTCTTATAACCTGACAGTTTGTACACCTAATAAAAAATACATTGAACAGACCCTCACAACACATTCTGACCAGGCGTAACAAGATACAGTGGCAAATCTACATTTTGGCTACATCTGCAGCTATGGCAACCGACCGGTCGATTGCTTGGTTTCTATTTCTGCGTTACAATGTGGAGCCACACCCATCGTGAAATCCCATTGGTCCAAAATTCCACTATGTATTAATCATCCAATCAACTGCAACTGGCTGCACTCTGGAAATCTGTGTTACCACGCCTGGTTAGAATACGGTGTCATAAATATTCCTTTATTAAGAACATATTTATCATATGTGGTATGAAAAACGCCTACTGTCTGATACTGTGAGGTGTGAAAACTAAAGGTTTGTTAGCATGAACCAGGTGGTCCAACCAGAGATAGAATCAGCATGGAGGAGTAAGAGGCACCAAGACTACAAGAGCGAGGAAGAAAGAGAAAGCAGAGAAGCTTGGCCTAAATCTTCATCTTAATGTCAATACATCCTGCAAATCCAACAGGAAATGTGTCACATGATGTCACAAACCAGAGCAGCAGGAGACCCAATCACTCTCCACAAACAAGAACATGAGTAAAGAGTAAAAAAGGCAAAATGTTTTGTTTCACGCATCACCACGATGACCCCCCACCACCCACAGAACCAAAAACATTAGAGACGGAAGAGCAGAAGATGGTTAGTTTGTGAGTCCAGAAGAGAAACTCAGCAGGTATGCAGGGCAGAGCCAGGGTGTGTGTTTGCATTGCACATAGCTTCAGGCACACAGCTACAACCTACACAGAGAATTAAACAATGATAGACATAAGAGAGAGAGAGAAGCAGATTAGAGAGACATTAGGCTGCAAAATGTTGTTGCTCTTAATTCAGAAAACTTGCAGGAAGAAGAAATCAATTACAATTAGCAGTGAAAGTTTACAGAGATCAATAGATGATAACAAAAGTGCTCATGAGAACATCAGACAGGTCCTGCATGAAGATAATGAAGATACCTAATGAAGATACACTAAAAATACACAAACAACTAGACACACATTAAGGGCATCTCTTTGGTTGTTTGAGATGAGACCCGAGCACGAGGGTGTCATTCCCATCACCTGCGTGTCCTTTCTTTAAACTGTGTCACATTCTAGGATACATACTCTGCAGACTTCCAGAAGTGCCCAGGGTGAGACAGTCGACGGTTTAGCTTGGGCAGTTTCTCCAGCATATCAGCCAGCTGGGTGAACGTGGGCCGACTGCGAGAGTCATATGACCAGCAGGCGGACAGAATCTCCTGCAGTTAACACAAACACATTATACATATGTAGGTATATATGTGTATATCTTTGTATATACTGTATATATATATTGTCTACATAGTATGTAAAGAACAAGTCACTACATTTTGGAACACTGATTTGTTTGTTTTTACCCAGGTGGCCTGGGTTTGATTCACAGTATGAATAAAAATCTAGGCTGGCAACCAAAACGTTGTGGGTTCAAATCCAGAAACTCTTAGCATTCTGCTTGCTCCTTTTATATACTGTAGCTTGCAGACATAAAGCATCTCACCGTCATCCATCCCATCAAGTTTGTGACAAATAATAAATAGATTTAAACGCATCCCTTACCGTGACCTCTTTTCCCAGGTTGATCTCAGCCAGAACTCTTCTGATGCCCTCTCCACTGCCCACCTGCCAGATGGTGGCCTCAACAGGCTGACTGGTGATGGGCCAGTCTCTGGCCTGCAGCTCGTACCAGATGGTGCTGAAAAGCAGCCGTGATACAGTACGCAGCAGGTCAGAGATGCTCGTTTGAGGGGTTTTGTGTCCGAACATGTGAGTTTTATTTCTTACCCAAATGCGTACACATCAGCGGCGTTAGAGAAAGGAAGTCTGTCCTCGTTGTTTCCGGGACTCATCCTGCGTACGATTTCTGGGGCGAGGTAGCAGATCCACCCGTGAGGAAGTTTCAGTTCGTTTTCTCGTCTGAAGACACGCAGGGAATTAATAAAAAAATCGGCAAAATCAGGAAAAATTCGCATGGCTGTAACTCACCGGCCTTCCTGAACAACGCCGGAGATTCCGAAAAGACCGAAATCAGTGATGACCACTTTGTTTGTGTCGTGAAAGACGTTTTTGGATTTGAGATCTTTGTGGACGATGCCCTTAGCATGAAGGTAGCCCATCCCCTGAAAAACCCAGAGAACAGCAGAAACAATCACACACACTGTAAATAAAACACAAGCGTTAGTTTACACACAAAAAACGTTACCTTAACAATTTCTTGCGCGATCTGCCGTGTCTTATTGATGTCCAGCGTGTTTTTGGTGTCCCTGACGACGGAATACAGCGTCCGACCTTTGCAGAAACTGGGGAGAAATTTCAGATGCCTTTAAATTATTATTTGTCCATGTTCTAGTGGTCTAGTAATGTATTCAAACCCCCTTCAGTTTCAGATACCTGGTGATGATGGCAAGGTGAGGTGGGGCCATGCACGCCCCCATGAACAGGACGACGTTCTCGTGACGCGTCTGTCTGTAGTTCATCACCTCCTTCTTGAAGAGCTTCAGGTGGTCCTGGTTGTTTCCATCAATCTCCAGGAGCCGGATGGCCACCTCTCCATGCCAGCGGCCTCGATGAACCCGACCCCAGCGACCTTTACCGATGAGCTCGCCCAGGTCCAGCTGCTCGAAGGGAATGTCCCACTCCTGAAGATAGACGCTGGTCTGACTGGCCTTACGAGAGATCGGACCTTTCCAGTGCGTTCCTCCTCGAGTGCTGGGCAGATCGTCCAGCTCGTCTCCTTCAAATTCTCCTTCTGAGCCAGCAATCAGTTCCTCCATATCTTCATCCTCCTCTAGATCTTCATCTTCCTCCTCTACGGCCTCATCTTCCTCCTCTTCTGCTTCTAGCTCCTCGTCTTCCTCTTCTAGCTCCTGGAATCAGCCCCAAAATCAGATTTAGAGCAAATTCAGAATGACATACTATTGTACTACTAATAGAAACGCAGTATGTATATTTCCAGCTAACAATTTTAGATTGTAAGAACGTTTCCATAAGGTTTCCATTAAGTAACAAAACTGTTAAAACGTTATTTTCAAAATTTTAGGTATGTTCAAAACATCCAGTTTTAAGACATTGTCTTAACGTTGTTGCTTTGTTCTAAGAATGCTATTCAAAAAATGTTTAATGTTGTACATTTTTTAAACATTTCACCTAATGCTTAAGAATCATATTTTTGATATATGATATATAACGTTAGAAAAACGTTCTACTAACATTACTGCATTTAAAGTTTTTTTTACCTTTTTTTAATGCAAGAATGTTTTTGAAAAATATATTTTAAAAATATTTTATAAAATGAATTTTTATATTCATGGCTCATACATCTCGATCTTCTTCCTCATCTTGTTCTGCGTGCATCTCTTCCACTGAAGCATCGATCTCATCACTGAGCAGAAACAGAAGCAAACGTTCAATCAACGTTCAATTCACTTGTATTACAGGCAACAAGCAGAGTGTGTTTTAGGGCTCTGAACTGTTACTTACACTGTATCTGGGAGTCCATCTGAATGAAGCACAATGGAATTGCACACATCTGTGAAAGACATTCACAATTACTGATTTTATTGTCTATTTTTCAACTGTTATTATTGCTCTGGATATTATGCAGTGTCACAAATCTCCAGCAGGGGGCAGATCAGCTCGAAAGCATATTGGTTCTTATATGGTTTGCTTTGGAACCCTGATTTAATGTCATGTAGTGACCCAACACAGTGTCAAACTTTATTCAAATTCGTAAGCCTAACAGTATGAATAATTGTTATAAAAACTGCTTTAACTGCTCAGTTTGTGAGCATATATTATATCACTGAGGGTTGTTAATACAAAGAACCATCATATTCTTAAATTGATTTTAAGTGTGGAAGAAAATGACCATTTTGTGCTTATTAACTCACCAGGGAAGATAAACTGCTGTCTGTGCTGAAAATAACAGGCAGCTTTGATATGAAGAAGGAAGACAGGAAGAGAGATAGACAGACAGGAAGTGGACAGAGAGACATTGTGTGGTTAGTGGTGCGACCTTAGTGACACTTTGCTTACATATATGATTAATACTGATATTAATAAATGCAAAGATAGAACATAACTCTATAGCTCTGCTCCAAAATCTAGTTATATACATAGTCTAGCACCTAACGTTTACATTATGCAACAAAAACATTAAAAGTGTTATTTTGAAGTTCTAGGAACAATCCAAACATCCAGTTTTTCATACGTGGTATTAACATTATTGCTTGGCTGGAAGTAAGTTACTGAAACGTTTTTGGATTCTGTACATTTTTTTTTAATGTTAGAACTTCTACAGAACTTTACCCAACCTTCTGAGAACGTTCCCTGTTAGCTGGGCAGGAACACTGTTCCAAAAGGTAGACAGCATAATATCGCTATCTTGAAAGTTACCGTCAATTGACCAAAATGTAATCACTGCATTTATCCACTATGAATAACGCTATCCCATAATGCACTACACCCAGACCAATACTTGCATGTTGTTTTGCATGTGCATGTGTTGATCACTCTAGATGGTTTATTCCATTGTCTGTGTGTGGAGGTACTTACCTGGGAAGTTGAAACGGTTGTCACGGTGTCCTTTAGGGGAGGGGTTTGGGGGCGGGGTTACACTGGGGGGGTTGCTCTGCTGGAAGGGGGCGGGAGAGGAAGGTGTAGAGGAAGTGGTGGAGGACGGATTACTGCTGGAGTCCAGCTGGTTCAAAGCAGGCGGCTGATCCTGCCAGAAACGCAACAGACTGATGGTGCAGAACTGCGTACCAATTTCTTTACAGAAGCACAGAATACTTGCATA
>JAZGTK010000946.1:32500-40888 GCA_036877625.1 Ambastaia sidthimunki
ACAGAAGATCAGAGCACACGCAGTTTGAAATCTGACTGGATTTTGTCTCTCTCTCTTTTGTGCTCCCCTTCAGCAAACAGGGCTGTCAGCTATAAATAACTGTTATTATATGGAGGGGAGCTGCAGGCCTCCTCATGGGGGCGACTTCACTGCTGGCATGGCAACTGAGTGTCATCGAAACACTGCGCTGACGGTGGGAGCGTTCTGACATCACGGCTTCGCAAAACACAGAGTTCACACGGAGGCTAATGCAGCGGTCCGTCTCGCCAGACGCGGCCAACAAACACGTCTGCTTGAGCTGATTTCTCCAGCCACTGCAGGACTTTCCCATTTCGGATTGTAAGGAGAGGTTTAATAAACACAGTAGGGAATGTTCCCAAATCCTTAACAAACAAACTGTACTGGCTAATATGGGAGGAATATTCCAGCTCTGTGTGGAACGCTGACCGAAACAGCCATGAGACCCACCTTAAATTTAACCATATGCTCAAAGAAGAGGCTGTCTGCCTTAAAAAAAGACCACCATCATTTGTTGTGTTTTAAATGATGTTCCCCAGCACATTGTGCCGGTGTCTCTGGTTAGGCTTATTAACTACCATAACCAGCTAGATTAGCACCAAACCAGTACCAACAAAGCTGTTCTTTATATAGCATGGTTGATGAAGACCTCACCTATTTTTTTTCAGTTCTACCTCACTTCCTGTTTTAACGAGGATGAGCCGAACAGACGCCTCAGCAAAACGGAAGCACCAATGACGCAGAGAGAAAAATAGAGGAGGAGACAAGAAGAAGGAAAAAGTGGGAGAGAGGAGAGCTCACCTGCTGTGACAGTCCAGGTCAAAAGCTCACTGACGCACAGAAACGGCCGTTACCAGGAGGCCGACGGCCATAAATTCAGTCATCCTTTAACACGTCCCCCTGCCGCCCCCCCATCTCACTGCTGCGGCCCACAATCACTGCTTTAATGAGAGCAGCACGCTTATATATGCGACCAGAATTATATATGCTACACCCTTCCATCATCATTATCAGAACTGCAATTCTATCAACATATATACACCGTATATAGTGCATAAGAATATATAACTTGACATACACCCTATGAATTCTTGCATAATTAAAATGATCAGACTGGTGCCTTAATACTGATATGTACAGTCAAAGTCAGAAAGATTATTAATCCCTACATACTTGAATAGATCTATAGATTCCCTACATACTCAAACAGTTCCCATATACTCAAAAACATCCCTATATACTCAAAAAGATCCCTATATACTCAAAAAGATCCCTATATACTCAAACTGTTCCCTATATACTCAAACTAATTCATTCAATAAAAGTCTTTCCTTACATTGTTGCAATAATCAAGACTTTTTACTTTGGTGAAATTCTGGCTGCCAGTCTCTCTTTATCTCTATTACGATAAAAAAAGATCCACAAGTCTTTGAGCAAAAATACCTGAACAGGTGGAACTGCTTCAAAAACAACCCCTCAAGTACCATCAGCTCACACTCTGTCTCTCTTTTGCAAACACACACTTCAGTAAGAAAGGATAAGACCTTGAGCACGCCATGCGCAGCAGAAGCTAACAAAAGACTCAAGCTGCAGGCGCATGTCTCGTAGCAGACAGCAGAACAAACACCAGAAGGGGTCAGAGGTCACGCGTGTGGGGGGACGAGCTGCGGAAAGCACCTTGCAGCAGGTCAAAGGTGATAAACAACTAATTAAAGCTCCGTTGCTAACAGCTAAATGCTAATTATATAGAGGACGATTTCTCCAATCAATACATCTCAACAAAAAGCTTTTATCCACCACAGTGGCTATAAAAATGTGTGTCAAGCGGATGAGGTCTGAATTTTCCTTTAACAGCGCTCACTATCAGTTTACAAAAAGATTCATAGACATTCAACAGTAAAAGATCTCGTCAGGTGCTCACATACAGTTCTGAAAATCTCACAAAGGAAGAACTAAAACCACTTCAAGCCAAAGAGAATCTATGTTATGGTGCAAACCCAGCTAACAGGAAACGTTCTCAGAACGTTGGCTTACAATCTCTAAAAGTTCTCTTCAAGTTATCAAACACATTCTTGTAGTAACGTCAGTAGAGCTTTTATAATACAAATAAAAATGTTAGTGCTAGGTAGTTAGTGGAACGTTTTACAAACGTTACAGAATACAAATGTTTGAATTCATATTTTTAACATTTTTTTACCTAATGGAGACATTACGAAAACATTCTTACAACCTAAAATTGTTAGCTGGGTATGTATAGATTCTGCATACTAAAACTTTGGTGACTAGTACAGTTCTAAGCTATTGCTGTTTTGTCTTTCCTAATGTTTTAGAAACGTTCTTTCAACGTTACACTCCAGAAAACTTTGCAATGATGAACTGTGATAAAGTGCTCTACAAGTCCGCCATTGTGATGGCAACACTGACATGATTTCTCATTCCACCGTCTCACAGCTCTAAGAACAGCAGAGAAACACCCACTTTCATGTTCTTTTGTTGGTTTGTCTCTGTGAACATTGATTTTGGTGCTCGTCCAAAGCTAGACAAAGACAAACAGGACGATTCTCGCCTTTTGGTGTGAATGTTAAAGCCGCATTGCCTAAGCCCTGCAGAGACACCAAATAGACATCACAGATCTTCTCTTCTGTATACAGAAGATTTAAACGATGCTAAGAAAATTCTGCAAGAAAATAAGAGCTATTTTGGGGGTCAGATTTTAGCTGGTTAACTTGGTCCAGTTTCATTGAACAATCTGGTTGCAAAATGCATCTTTTTGCCAATCACAAAGTATGCATGCAAAAATTTGCATGCAAGCAACACAGAAATTTGCAAATACATCATAAATAGTTGATGATTTACCAGGGTCCAATTTTTATAGAGGGTTCTTAAATGCATCAAACAGACTTGAATATTTTTTCCTGGTTCTGATTCGTTGTTGACTGAACCGGATCCTGAACAAGCCAGTTCTGCTGTCTCTGCACACACACACACACACACCACTGATAACAATACACTGGTGAAACTGTGACGTCAGGTTTCCTAGCAACTACACTGCTGGGTCGTCAGTAACGTTTTTTCATAGTGGGATTTTCCCACAGACAAACATGATGAAAACTAGACATCTTTACACGGCACAAAGAAACTGTCTATAGTTATAAACTCCACAACTTTAGTATCCATAACATTCTCAGGAAAGTTACAGACAGCCTTCCAAAACAGTACAGACTATAAATTTCATTATACAGGTTTGAAACACCTGATACTGTCTTGAAACGGTTGTATTATCCTGCATAACTTCATAACTGCTAAATAAATGTTCTTTGCTTCTTTAATGGTTTAATAAAATATCTAGTACAACCAGTTTCATACAGAGACACAACACTTGTATTGTGATATGACAATGTATTATGATATTACGTTGTTTTAGACATGAACCATCACAAAAATTGCATTGCTCTGCTCTGTTATAGCTCAGAAGATCTCACCTGGAGTTCTCAGTTCTCTTTTATTCAAAATCAACTTTTAACCATTGAGATATTAAAGTTAATTTATTGTTTATTTTTCTGGTAATACTATTCAATTATATAAAATACCACGGTAAGCCTGCAAGTAAATGCCATGATAAATATACTATCACTGTGTCATACACTGATGGTTTTGGGTAAAACATGATAAACAAACACATCAAGACAACATTGCCTGAAAGTCACTGCATGCACAAATAAAGAATAATATAATAAAGTATAATTATTATAATATAATAATTAATAGTCATCTTGTCTATTTTCTTTAATAATCTTTATTGATTTAATCGTTATGGCAACACTGGAGGTATTTTGGGGGGGAGCGTCACACCTGCCCGACTGCAGATGAGGATAAACATGAGGACGAGGCTGCCATGGCAACGGCTCAGTGAGGTCAGCAGGTGTGATTGACGCGCGGAAAAAAACGCACCATCGCGTTCGCACGTGCGCGCTGCGCGGTAACGCCGCGATTCTCAGCGCGTCTGCGCGCAGTTTCTCCCGTCATCCCGCCCTAATGCTTAACCTCAATCCCGTCAACTCTATTTACGAGTCGGAGACTCAGTTGCGACCTTAAACCCCATCACAACAAAACCTTACCGTTAATCCCGGTACCGATTTACAAACGTTTACACGCGCCAAGCGTCGCGTCACGTGCGGCGCACGCGTCTGCTGACAGTCTGAGTTGAAAGTGTTGGTTAATCTCATAATATACAGGCGTATTAATGAGCATGTTAGTTCAGAAGATGAGATGGACATATCTAGACTTTCCAGAAGCTCTCAAAAACAACACAAGTTGATTCTTCACAGAATGATGTCATTAGCATTAGTTAATACATTTGCTAACATTACCAATAAAATATATTTTTTGTCAATTTAGTTTTTAGTGCATATTTACAGTATTGAGAGCCACTAAAAACCTGCAAATATAAAAATTGTTTTATATCTTTCTAGTATTTATTCTACCAAAGGAAACAATGGTTAGAATACAGCCTTAATAAAACCTCATGCACACTAAAGCAAAAAATAAGAGATGCAAACAGTCCAAACACAAAATGATGATCATGCACATAATGTCCACGTGATCCAGACGTAATGCCTTTGTGTTGACCTGGCCAACAGCATCTGCTCTGACAGAAGGTCAGCCACAGGTCTGACATCCTCAAACCAAGATGACACGAGGGTGGTGCTTTAAAAATGTCCACAAAGATCTGACAGACTGGCCATCAAGAAACATGTTTCAGAATAAACGTGAAATAAAGCTAATCGTGGACATGAACTTCTGTCAGTCGTGATGACAGCTGCTCATCATGCCTGACTGATGCAGTTCTGATGTTCTGAAGAACATCTAGGAAGGAGCTCAGTGGTGAGACATGATGGAACATCTTTTACCTGCTCTGCTTGACTGAATCTCTGCATCCTCCCCCCCAACCCCAGTCTATTGGGAGCCCTCAATCAGCTGCAAGCTGATTGGCTGACACTCTTTCTCCCCCTCCCTCGTGCTCATGCTTTTCGCGTCATTATTTTCTTATTTAACATCCAAGCCTGAAAACGTGGAGCGAGAAAGACATCTAAATATAGCAACAGCCACGACAGCGCACGACACAAAATGCCCAAACATTACTGCGGGGGCTTGGGGGGGGAGGTCCTTAACAGCTGACCAGTTTAGTCTGCAGAACAGGAAACTTCTGGAGCGACGATAGCTAACTCTACCTCATTTATCCAGACAAAGATTGAAGATCTCCACATACAAGTAGGTCACAGCTTTCCTGAGACAGCATCTCTAAGTCAGAATGAGACATCACAGTTCATCAGAATCTTCACAATGTAATGAGGAGACATCTCACTCCGGGGGACATATGCAATCCCACACCAGCTGGAGAAACAACTCTTGGGTAAAACCAACATTCCCAAGTCCTCTTAAAGGCCTTCAGGGAAAGCTACATTGGTTATAATAGAGAAACAGACAGGTTTAATGGTAAAGACAATCTTGGATCTGAAAATGGAGGCACAACATGACTTCCAACCAATCTTAACAATGTTCCTGGACCAATAGCTATGACGGCAAACAAAATTCTTGTTCCACCTCAAAAATAAGTTTAGTTTTTTGCTGACATCACCAAGACCCTCCAACCTCACAATCCAATCATCAACTTGACAATATAAATACAATCAAGTCCAGTTTTGGAAACTTTACTGTACAAAAGCAAAACAGTTCGCCATATCATATAGCTGTTAACTCTAACCCTGAAATCTAATTGGTTGATACAAACGTTCCAAACCCATCCAAAACAAAAGCAAAAAGAAGAGGTCCCGAAAACACAAGCCATCCTGCAGGAGAGCAGATTCAGTGTCAACACGCAATACTTCAGTCAGAGAGGCCGAGAATCATTATCTACTGACCAGAGTGGCGAGCTGTTAAAAAAAGATGTGAAGTGATGTCATAAAGAGTTTTCAGTGTGAATCTAATGTGAGTTCAAGCCGCTCTTGATTGCTCTGAAGTGTCGGTGAAGTGCTGGAGATTTGAATGTGGCCACTTCAACGCTGTTGTTCTGCGCAGGAATTAACAAGAGAACCAGGACCTGTTATGCTGCCCGAGTATTGATGGGCTCCATCTGTCACTCTAAACGTTGCTCATAAGAGCTGCTTAAAATACACAGAACTGTTACGTTCTGGCCACCAGTAGTACAAAAACCTCTGGTGAGCAGAGTGATCTTCTCAAAGTCTTTTGTATGACCAAGATGGAGCTACCAACTAAAATAAAATCAAACCCCTTATCAAATGCTCCTAGGTTGTGCATGCTAGTACAGGAAGCAGAACAGGGTTTAACTAAACCCTTTAGCTTTTGATTTTATTTTTAATGAACAAAGGTTTCACAATGATCAAATGACCCACCAGGTCTGCAGTAAAGTGCATCACCTGTGTTTTTTCTTTTAATAATTCTGCTTACTGTGCTGCATGACAATAGACATCATGAGTTCCTAAATGTTTCCAGATCAGAACTAATGCCCTCTTAGATAAGAAACCATAGAACCTTCTTAAACTCCACACAGTGGTGTTGAAAACCTCAGGAACATCAGACCTCAAAAGCATCTTTAGTCAACCTTTATTCTGGCACATGCGGTCACATCATCACCCACTGCTCAAACTACAGGCCCACTGGGGCTGTTTGCACAGACCGAGACACCATCCAGCCCATGACTGTATTGATTTCTCATTAATTAGCCTGCAGGTGAAGAAATTGGGCACTTTCCAGATGGAGCACACATCAATATTGACACTTAAACTGATGGCAAAACATAATTGACAAAGCGTCACACAGAACAATAGTCCTTTAATATCAGACATCAGTCTAGCAAACGGAACATTCTCAGAACATTGGCTAACATTCTTTAAAAGTTCTTTTAAAGTTATCAAAAACATGCTTGGAGTTACGTTTGTAGAATTTTTTCCCCAAACGTCCAAAAAACTGGACATTTTGAGTATTTCTTGAATATTCAAAATAACATTTTAACGTTTTTGTTACTTATAGAAATGTTAAGGAAACGTTTTTACAACCTAAAATTGTTGTCCGTGTTCTAGAAGCTGTGCTCAGAAGGGCTTTACGCAGTATTTTACTCCAGAAAATCTTTCATCTAGTCACCAGAACACGGTAACCCCCCCACACACACCCCTTACAGCTAAAACTGCCTTACAGAAAAGAACTGTGGTGTTTGTATTGTATAATAATGGTATCAGATGGTACTTTCATATTAAACATACATACATGTAGGTTTACCATTCATATACCTCAGTATTTATGGTACTTTACCAAAATACCCATATGGTATATTAGTTATGGTGTCTTAAAACCATGGTATTACCACGGTACCCCGTAAGGAAAACATGGTTGTATCATAGTACTTCTTGTACGTGCTGTTAATAAAAAGTCATAACGTGTTTTAATTTTACAGTAGTAATAATAATCGCAGTCTCTATAGTAACCTGGTGGATACTACAGTAAACTGTGGATACTAATAATCTGTTATAAGGTGAGTCTGAGATCCAGCCCGGTGCGCTTCTATAATGCACCATAATAAACAGCTGCGGTGCAAAAAATAGGGGAAAAAAAGGATAAAGCAAGAGAGAGAGAGCAGATCTCTTCTTTCATGACGGTGCACTTCGGCCCCTGGTGTCTGCTCTGGTTTTCATTACCTCTAAAGTGCGGATCTCTTGCTGGGTCAGATCGTTGGACGCCGCGCACTTGGTCCGCAGCCCTTGTAAACTGGAGATGGAGATGTCGATCATGTTCTGGATCAGTTCGCACTGGTGTAGCGCGGCCATCGCTGCGCCACCGCCGCCGCTGTCCCTCCGTTCATCACTCTCCTCCACCATCATCACCCCCACTCTAACACCATCCATCCCACTGCATCGGGCTCGGCGTGGACTGCGGAGATGACGGCGGCTACAAATGGCAACAGGATCCCCATGCACTACAGATGCATGCCGTCAGACGCTGCGCGTTGCGCGGATCGGGTCTGAAACGGGATCCGCAGGGATAAGCGTTGCTGTCTGGAGGTAATCCCGTATCCAAGTGCGCCGTGGAGGCAGCGCGGATGATCGCGTCGTGCGCCCTGCTCGTTCCGCTGCGAGTCTCTCCTCTAGCAGTCCGTCAGCTGTGCGAAACATCGCGACGCGGTGCGCGCTGGGAAATGTAGTTCAAGCGCACGCTTATGTAGGCCAATGCACTGACAATGGTATGAAAGAGTAATAGATAGATAGATAGATAGATAGATAGATAGATAGATAGATAGATAGATAGATAGATAGATAGATAGATAGATAGATAGATAGATAGATAGATAGATAGATA
>JAZGTK010000947.1:4583-48209 GCA_036877625.1 Ambastaia sidthimunki
TTAGATGCTTTCTCGACATCAACCCAGAACGAGGCTCAAAAGCCAAAAAAGGGAAAGTGACGTCAAAGAAGAATGGCCAAATTGTAAAAAAACAACTGTAAACAGTTGTTTACAGTTGTTACAGTTGTTACACCCACAGGTGTCTTCTCTTCAATTTTCTGGCCTTTGCTTTATGTTTATTTGTTAAAAAACCCCATACAGCTGGCATTTTAGCCAGCATGTTTATGTAAGGCAATTTTCTTCTTTTAAAAAAAAAAAGTTTTAAAATACTAAGAATGTTGTTCTATATTTCTTGTAGACAACACATTTCATATTGTAATTATAAGTGACATTATAATACATAAAAGAATAAAATTTACAGTATAATACATAATTTAGTCATTACAACACTGTAAATATTTACAGTATGTACTGTAAAAACTAATAAAATGAGTAATATACTGTATTTGGCGGTTACAGTACAGTACTGTAAATGTTGTTTACAGTTTGCATTCTGTAAAAATACAGTACGTGGCTGGCAACCCAGCTGCCAGTATTTTACTGTAAATTTACAAGGAAAAGTTTTACAGTGTACACTAAAAGCTCACTGCTCCCTAAGGCTCCCTAGGTGTAGCCTAAACATAGTTGTACCACAAACCTGTAGAGAACTTGGGAACCTCTAGATGACTCTTCTAGATTAATCCTGACCTGTGAAAACATGAAAACATTTTCATGTCAGCCCTCAGACTGTTAGCAGGGCTATGCATTTAAGCAGTGTTAGTGTTTTGAATAGCCCCTTCGATAGATAGATGGATGGATGGATGGATGGATGAAGAAGGAATGTCTCGGCTTTCTAAGATATAGCCTAATTATTTTTCTCTAATATTTAAGCATTGTGAAATAATCTAGTCAGAGTGTCAGATTTTTTTATTTTAGGAAAAAAAGCTCTCCAAAATTAAAAAACATTTTAGGAAATTATGTTTATTTTGACATAAATAAAATTTATTAAATAAATAACAGTTAAGGAAAAAGATATTGCATTGCATTTTGGCGTCTCCTCGCGGTTGAAACATAGATGGTTACGTGGAAGATGATGAATATCAGTAAGCAGGAGACACATTTTACATACTGTCCTACATACTGTTCATTCATGTTATCTTTGGATAAAACGCGCATTTTAAGACAGAGAGAAGATGATTTACTCGCGCTTCGTTGCGGCTGTGTTGAGTCGGCAGGCGCGCTCTATCCGCTATAAAGAGCAAAACAGCATTTAATGTTTGAATTTCGGGATTAAAATAATATAATTTGGAAGCCGATACTATCTTCACAAGCAGCTCATTATGGCTCAGAATACTGTATTAGAGCGCGTTACGCAGTCTTGTGAGACGCAGGTGACGGAGAGCACGCAGATGAGCTGCAGGCTCAGTGACAGTTAGAGATGCCAGTGCAGCTGTTTGTTATATTCTAAAATAAAGACAGACTGTTTGAACCACTGATTTCTTTGTTCGCGTCTGTTGATGTATTTCATAATTTGATCTGAGACGAAGCAAATACATTTGTGCGTGAATTTCTCGCATTATAAAAGTTAAACTTGCGGGAATGGTTTAAATTATGCGCAAGCCACGCGCCGAAATTCAAGCCCCCAAAAAGACTGTTTGTGGGGTTAGTCTTTAAAAAGACTGTTTGGGGTTTTAAAGTAAATAAAGAGATGGCTAACAGATAGCGAGAGATGGCACAAGCGAACTTGGCAAGAGAACTAGAGTGAATGGCGCTATACGTGTGTGCGGATGCTTATATAGGGAGAGACAGCAAGCGCAATTCGTGGCAGTGGCAGGTCACCGTGGCACTTCTGGTGGCAGCCCCAGGTGCCACTTAATCGTGGCAGGTCTCGTAATCGCGGCAGGTGCCGTAGAAAGTCAGTGACAGGTGGCACCAAATCGCGACAGGAGAAAGTCAGTGGCAGGTTTGTGAATCATGTTGTTCATGTGTTTCTTTTCATAATAGCAGTCAATATAACAACTAAACAATTATTTGTACATTTAACTGAACATCGGAACATTTCTTTTATGACAATTATTCACAAAATGTGCAGCTTTTGTCACTGCAGTGTATCTTTCTGGGATTCTGGAAAAACATTGACGGGACATATTTTCCGACGAGTGAGTGAGTGAGTGAGTGACATTATTAATTCATAAAATGCAAGCATAGGCAAGCAGTGACCCAAAAGCTGTCAAAATATCAGGGCAGGCCCTTTCACACCAAGAACAATAACTCTAAAAGATAACTATTTGCGTACACACCAACAAGCAATCCAACGGTCTGTTTAGCTCTGGCTAACAATATCGTTCCCTATATAGTTATTATTATTATTGTTTTGTGTGCTTTTTTCCTATAACTACATCTTGACTCTTAAATTAATAGAAGACCTACATGAGATTTAAAAACACATCAGATACAAGTAATACAAGTAATAACAATAATTTTAAACAACATTAATTATTTTTAAAAATCAGTATACACGTAGCAGACAACTAATGTCATCACTACATCACTACTGACAGCACTTACAAACAATGGCAGATTTAGAGATTTACACACCTGCTTCTTATCAGCACCCGCAAATGTCATCCTTACAATAATCAAAGACATGTAATACCAGTACAATTACGATACATTATTTTTTATTAGTATATATATTTTTTTATATATACGATACATTACTGCATTCATCGTTATTCCAACATGTGATAATGATTCACAAGGTATCACAAATTTTACCAGGTTTACTGTGCAGCAGCCACAAACGTTGTCTGTTGGAACAAAATTAAATAATTACGTAAACATTTACATACAAATATGTATTATAAATATACATGCATACACGTATATACAGTCCCAAACAGCGAAAGCTAACACTGACTCCGGCAGTTGCTGTGTATTCAGAAGCTGTCATCGCACATCTGATTGACTTAGCAGCAACCACAAACATCGTCTTAAACCGTTTTAAACCGACGGGAGCGCCGGCGCTTCCATTTTCGCGACTTTGTTTAAACGACAATAGAACCCGAACGAACCCGAATAGGTAGCACAATAGGTAGCACAATAATTCTTTTTGCATATAAAATCATATGCGTTACACATTCAAATCAAGCCTACAATATGCTCCGGTTGCGTTTCTTTCGCAATGGAGAAATTGCTTTGCGCGTCTTTTGCGCGACTTTGCACATATGTTCTATAGATTTGTTTCTATAGATAGGTTGCCATTTCCTTTTCCCATGATGCATAGATGTAAACAAGTTCTGTGCACTATGACCCCAAGTGTCACGTGTGGTGACATCACAAGACACGTCATTTGAATTATATACTGTACATGCTACTGTACTCTGCTGGCAGAATTGAGTATGACAGTGGCATCTAAAAAGAATTGCTCTCAATAGCAAAATGTTATCTGTTTGACCCCACAAATACGAATAAACCCCACTCATGTTTGACTGTTTATAAGAATGAGTGTATCTTACAAACAAATTTATGTACGAAGTCCAAATCAAATTTGTTTTGCAATTTTTTTACATTGACAAGTTTGAGGTTTACTGATTTTTTTAATAAACTATGTAGGGGAAAAACGATTTTATTGTTTTTTTTAGTTTTTTGCACTTTTGAGTTATTTACTTAGTTACTATTGATTTCTTACACACATAGCCTTCAAATGGGGGTGTAAGGAATGCATGACATATGAAAATAGTCAAAAGAATGACAGCACAGCATGTAAAAATACAAAGATTTACTGCGGAATTGTTAAAAATAAAATCATATCCACAGCACCCACAAAAAGTGGTAACACTCACGGTTTAGTGGCATCTGCCGCTTTATTAAACAAACTAAATAGACCATGTTAGGTATCTTATTTACACGAGGGCATGTAATTTCTGTCTCTACGTGGTCGCACATTTAAAATTGTCCTTTGCTCTCTGTATCGCGTAAGGCGGAGTTGCGCACCGGTGCGCGCGCGCACACACACACACACACACACACACACACAGGTGAGCACACTCCCATCAGCGAGCGCGCGTCGGAAAATATGTCCCGTCAATGTTCTTCCAGAATCCCAGAAAGATACACTGCAGTGACAAAAGCTGCACATTTTGTAGATAATTGTCATAAAAGAAATGTTCCGATGTTTAGTTCAATGTACAAATAATTGTTCAGTTGTTATATTGACTGCTATCATGAAAAGAAACACATGAACAACATGATTCACAAACCTGTCACTGACTTTCTACGGCACCTGTCGCGATTACCAGACCTGCCGCGATTTAGTGGCACCTGGGGCTGCCACCGAAAGTGCCACGATGACCTGCCACTGCCACGAATTGCGCTTGCTGCCGCTGGAGATAGTAGCACTGACGTCGTGAGTTCGAAATACTACCCTCTGTTTTAATTGTTAGATTTGAAATGAAATGAAATGAAATAGCCGTGAGTCTGTGATTTTTCGTGATTTTTTCCCCCCCTCCAGTCCTGTGTCCGCACCCCACTGAACCACTGCTCTAACATGACGGGGACTAGTTTAACATGTTTTAATATAATGCTAACATTATCACAATCTAACATGATATGACATATTTAACATGATGTTAACATGTTTTAACAACAATTAGCATGATGCTAGCATGATATTTATACTAAATTGTGGTTTATTCATGATGTTTTGAGGTTGCTATGGTAATCTAAATTGTTGCCGGGGTGTGGTCAGGAAGCTGCCAAGGCAATACCTAAAGCCCACTGACAATAAACAAGTCAAAAAAGCACATTAGCCCACCCACATGTCTACAATGTTCTAATACTGAGATATGGCTTAATTGTTTTATTACATGGTTGCTAGGGTGTATCTAGACAATTAACAGGGTAAAACCAATAAACAAATGTGTGTGTAAATCAAAAGAGCCAACTTCCATGTCTTTATGATGTCCTGGTGCTGAGATATAGCTAATTTATGTTGCTTGCTAGGGTGCTCTAAATGATGGCTGGACAGTTTACATGGTAATAATTAAAGACTACTTGCCAGTCGGACTCAAAAAAGCCACTTACTTGTTTTTATGATGTTTAGATGCCTCTCACCATTTTAAACATAAGTGTTTAGTCAATGTTTAGGGCATGGCTATAAATGTTGCTAGGGCATTGCTATGAAGTTGACATTAACATTTGTGCCAACATTTGTTGCTGCTTGCTAAGCCGAGTGATATGAACCTACCACAAGTTTCTACAACATTTGGATGCTGAGATAGTACATCACAAAGATCTGCCTAATGTTAAGTCTATGGGATGTTTTTCAATGGAAGTGTATAGGGCGGTTGCTAGAGTACTGTAACTGGTTGCTAGGGTGTGGCTATGAAGTTGAAGTGTCACCATTTGTTGCTGCTTGCTAAGCCACGCGAGCCCACCCCCAAGTCCTTGTGCACCCGATCACTTATGAAAGTCATAGCACACCTCTCCTTAATAGGCCATTTGATTTGACCCCTAATTCATGGGTCTACGACAAACTGTGCGGTACAAGTTACGTATCAAAGTTCTGTCCAGGAAAAGAAGTATGCAGAAGAGTAATAGTGATGCTTTGCTTTGCAGGCACCACTAATAAACACACAATGTCTATTATCTTTATCAGACTGATCATGGGACTTGTGAGAAACTCTTTGGATGGTAATGAGAACACACATTTTTCACATTTTGTTACCTGGCCAGTTTTCAACAATACGTGTTTTACCAATTTAGAAGAACAGCAGGGTTTCATCCCTTTATCTAATGTGAATATAAGTATTGGGATAACTGGCTAACATTTGTTTTCAGGAGTTCAGCTGTGTTCTTTTGCAGTATTTGTTGAGACATTAAAAGCACAGAATGTGTAGTATCAGTTCTGTCTATTTCTTTTGCAGTTTGGGTCTTGCATTCAGTGACAATACACATAAGCCAAGATGAAGTCGAGGGAGTTGACTTTATTGTTATTATTATTATTAACAAAGGAATGCAATATTATAATGACTGTGCTGTTATACAAGAATACAACAACATGCTGTCACAATACAGAAGGGAACAGAGACCAAGGTAGTAGATAGCATAATCTTTATTAATAGAGGTAATAGAGGTAAGCAAACAGAACTGAAATCAGGAACAACAGGTGAGTATGAATCCACAGATGAATGAATTATTAAATATATGCATTTTGTAGTACCTGATCAGCGGGAATGATGGCAATGATTGGCTTATGCATTCATCCAGCGAGTACATAAGCGATTTTATTAAATCTCAGAAGCACCATATTTCTGCCCTTGAAAAACATGTTTCTGCTTAAACAGGACTTTGGAGCAAGTAGCAAGATCAAACACAGTTTAGGTGACCTATTTGTGAGCATTAAATGCAGAAACAATCAAGAGTGAATACATATAGATGTTTATTAAACTACTGACTAGGCAAAAGCATATACACACATTAAACACATACACAAACACAAGGAAAGCGAGAGAGAGGACGTTAAATCCATACAGTTAAATCAGCTAAGAGTTTCTGAATGAACCATCAGTAGAATCACCTTAATAAAGGGGCACAACTTAACACAGCTATTTTATGTGTATAGAATAGATACTTGCATTGACCTATAGTGCAGAGCACCTTCTAGCATGCGTTCAGAACAATGTGGTCAAACCCTCAACCACACACCTTCAACACATGGAACTAAGTCTCACTCTGGAAGCCACAGCCCTAATGGTCATGCCATCCTGTGCAGCATACATCCTGTACAAGTACAGGAACATTTAAATTGATTGACAAAGCCTTCCCACTGAAACACTTCAAGCTGGGCCACCAGTCATCACAGTGCTACAAGTGGCAGCTTTTCTGATCACCCTTAAAAGTCACATTGTCTCAAGAACTCCAGCAGAGAACTCCTGATCTGCACAAATTAAATTCAGACTGAGGTTCCCACGGCAGCTTCATCTGTGCCTTGTCCCCCAGCTGTCAACTCACTGCATTCAAGTCCAGAGCTCCTGTTTGCATTAGCCTATTGTAGCAAATTAAGGGGTTAAATCAATGAAACTGTGTTGTTTAAAACACTATTTCATTCAGTAAATAATTGATTCAGCTCAACCATAATTAATCATCATTAAATATGCATATTTTGTAGTATCTGATCAAGAGAAATGATGCCAATGATTATGCAACTGTTCAAGTTCAAGTTTATTTATAAAGCGCTTTTCACAATGGTGCATTGTTGCAAAGCAGCTGTACAAAAGACAAAAATATCCAAGGATATTTACACTATAACTTGAAAGTAAAATAAACCTAGAAAAGCACACACACAAACAATCTATACACAAACACATACACAAATACATAATTGCAATATTATTTCTAATATTACAGTGTTTCCTGGGAGGGGTGTGTGACCTATAGTGTCAGCAGACTCCCTTTAAGCAAGCCAACAGGGCGACAGTGGCAAGGAACCCAAACTCCAGTGAATAGTAAATGGAGAAAAAAACCTTGGGAGAAACCAGGCTAGGCAGGGAGGGCCAGTTCTCCTCTGGCAAGTTAAAGCTGCAGTCTGTAACCATGACGATGATTGGTAAATGAAAAGCTAAATGATTAAGTGATAAAACTGTCTAAATGGATGATGCCATGATGTTTATTGTTGTGAATATGAGAAATTAACATGGAAGGCATTAAGTAACATAAGTTACTGATAGCAGCTCTAACAACAATCTGCTGTTACATGACTGGCTATGTACTGATGCTTTAAGATGTAGTTTGGTGGTTTGAATAAAATCATATAAAAACCAAAAATCAAAATAGCAGACAGATGTATGTAAAAATGTAGGACGAACACTGGGGGTGGGCCAGAATGTGGATCTTCTGAAACGCCTGGTGCAGGGAACCACATCCAGGAGAAACTGGAGACCGGAGTGGCCCGCCGAAGACTGTATCCATTTTGGAGCAGGTTGATCTAGCGCTCCCCCCGGGAGGAAGCCACAAAACAGAGAATAATTAGCGTAGCTGCTGTTCGTGACATTGTAAGCATAAATCAACTTAATAATAGGTAAAACTGGTCAGTAAAATTCTGAAAATGCACGGCTAAAGAGGTGTGCAGCAAGTACATACACAAACTTATCGAATCTAAGTTTGTGTATGTACACAAACTTATCGAGGTGTTCAGCAAGTACATACACAAACTTATCGAATCTAAGAAACTCTATTTACCTGGCCTTGAAAAATTAATGCTTCTCTGCTTAAACAGAACATTAGAGCATGTAGCAAGATCGAACAGAATTTAAGTGACCTTATTTGTGAGCATTAACCACAGAAACAATCAAAAGTGAATACATATGGATGTTTATTAACCTACACTACAGGGGAAACATACATCTAACTAGACATAAACACACACCCTATTTGCATTAAGCTTTAATGCAGAGCATGAGTATGCGTATGGAGAGAGTCCTGAAGAGTTTATATATGCAATGTAGTTTATACATTTAATGTATTGCATGTTTAACCATGCGCAGACCTTAGTACAAAGCTTTGCAGGTTTCTGTTATGTGACAGATAACAAATAAAACTAATATTGCTGAGCCCTAATCAACGGAAATGGAAATGGATAAAAGGGGGGTCTGTAGGTGGAGCTAAGGAGGTTATTGTTACCTGACACGTTTCTGCGGAGGGAAGCGCTTGATGATAGACACACGCAGCGTTCGGTGTGGTGTGCGAGTGGCGAGGGAGGAATCCGGGCTGCATTTTCAGCGCCAGCTGCGAGTGTGTGCTAAGGGCTGTAATTACCTGTGCTGGAGGCGTGGAGGCTGGGACAACACACTGTGTTCCGTGCTGGGGCGAGTGGCGAAGGAGGAGTCCGAGGAATCGGAGTATCAGCTGGGGTGTTGTTCTGTGTGCCGGGAGGCTTAAACCACCAGGTATTCGTAAGGGAAAGTGTGCCGGTAACATCTCCTAAAGGCATCCCTCCCTAACGTTTTCCCGGACAGCGGCACAACAAACACCCACACATACACGCTTATTCATATCGAATTATGCAAAGAGCGCGGGTGGGAATAATATTCTGGTTTTGGTTTCCCGCAAACAACGTTTTTTTTTTTGTCGGCCGCCACCGTTACAGTTAAAACAGTCAAATGCTACTGCATCTTTCACTGACTGGCCAAACAGTGCATATGGCTATGTTAAAGTTATTGAAGGGTTATAATAAACTCACTTTCACACCCATACTAGTTTTGATTCTTTATTAATAATTTAAATCTACTTAAAAAATATATTGTCTTGCATTATAGCAACGCTCTCCCACATTTAGCTAATCATAACTGCACTTATTTCCGTCGTTGGTATAAGTAGCAGAAGGGTGGAAATTGACAGAAAATACAGTTTTATACAATCTTGCTGTTAACAATTTTCTAGTCATTTCGGCATTCCTACAGCTTGAACCACTGTAGTGAAACCACTCTTACATTATCATGTGTTACTTAACCTAAAGGCTATTTATCACTGTGTTATTTCCTGCAAAATGGGGTACTGACAGAGCCTAGACGTTCATGTCAGTAAGAGGAAAATGAAACCACAGTTACCATTAACTAAATGCGTATTTGTATCCAAACACACGTAAAAGGACTGCTGTTCTTCAGAATAATGACGGCAACAGAGATTGGATTTTCATGATGCTGAGTTTAATCAGTTGGCAGATAATGTGTCTGAGACCAAAGGTTAGAGCTTTGGGTTAAGACCCTCATATGACTGAGCCATTGAAGCTAACACTTTGTATTGTGCAGGCTTTCCTGTAACTTAGCTAACAGAGTGGCGATGGTAACTGTATGTACAGACTGTACAGAAGTGTCTACCAAATACACAAATGTAACAAAGCGTGTGTAAACACCCCTTGAGGTTTTGCTGGCAACTGCAATATGCAACTTTAAAAAAGCTTTTCAAATAGTCAATAACTTTATCTGACAGTTACAAAATTACCAAATGTTTTCAATGTGCCATATTTAGCTGCACTTCATTTGACTATGCAAAAGTGTAGCAATATAATCGATGTAGTCAGACATTATGCATAAATGGCATTGTTTTATATGATGCATTATTTTATTATGAATTAATGTTAGTACCTTACTCATATGTCTGTGCTTTCTTTGTATGCAAATTTAAATCTTCACCCAACTCAATTCTTTGTGGTGGGACAACTTGAAACAAAAACTGTGCTTTCATATTCTTCAGGCCTTATTTTTCTTACGTTTCTAAACAAAAATGCAATTCTTAAAGCCTGTGCTGTGTGTTACAAATGTTCAAGATCTTTGAAGTCTGCTGTCTGTAGAGGCAAATTTAATGCAGCTGTGGTCTGCTGGTCAGCTGTCACCTGCAGTCATGGCCTTAAAAATTTTAATCTTATGTTAAATGTTAAACTAGTGTGCCTAATCAGTTTTATTAATTTACATCTCATATGAATAATAAAAATGTGCAATAATGAAATGAAAATGTATGAAAAAGTACACACAAAAAAGCTGCATTTACAAAGTAGTTTTATTATTATTTACAGGAATTTCTTGTCCTCTATTCAGCACACTGTGAAAGAGAAAAATGTATAAAAATCTTTTAATAAATCAGACTAATAGTCGCATTAAAACAGCATTAAGACATATAATAAAACTCTTTAAAATGTTTTTTTTTTCCATTCATATGAAATATATCAGTAGTTCTAGATCTTATCATTATAGCTCACAAGGTACCCAAGTCCAACCGTGTGTGATGTCTAGTATGCGCTGACCAGAGACGCGATGTACACCCAAACAGCAAGAACGTTATTTGGGTACGGATGCACGTAGACCGCAAGGGCAAACTCTGCATTAGGAGCCTCCACATTATGGACCCCTGTGCTGTGAACAGCCTCAATGATTGGCTGAATCTCTGAGAAAGGCAAATGCAAGGGAAAGCCAGATATCTGAAACAAAAGAATGAAACGACCAGATAACGTCAACATCTACCACTAAATCATCACTTAGCTAAATTAGCTAATATCTATGTGTGCTTCATGTCAGATTGTTTGCCTGTGGTAAGTGTACTTATTACTTATTTGTGTTTGGAGTGCTCACCCTGTATTCTCCCAAAAGGCTTTGCAGCTCCAGACAATGTTCTTCAGCCACTTCACGTCTCCTGCTCAGCTCCAGTTTAGGCAAAAACTGACGTAGGGTAGAGATGCAGTATCGGTTCCAGCGTGTAGGGTGGCGTGGACGCCATTCCATGACCTTCTCTCTTAAAACTTTCTCTATCCTACATTACAGAACCAGACACACATATGCTTGAGAACAGTTATTTTAGTGAAAGACTGACAGAAGTAATCTTTCATTGTGAAACTATTTTATGTGACCTTTTTGACCTCATTGTGCAGTCTAGCCCAATGAACATCTTTAATTAGGCCTTATAGGAGATAATTATTTTAATGACAAACCTGTCTTGTAACTCAACTGCAGCTGCTCTGTCTGTCCGTCTGTACACCAAAGACTCTGGCTAAAAAGACAACATTCATTATTCTGAGAGCTGAATTTAGCTCAAAACGACACTAGCAGAAAATGTTGCAGATAAGTCTTTACTTCAGCAGGTCATTTTAAGTTTTTAATCTGATTGATCTAAAGGACAACTCATTAAATTAAGGCTTGTGATTGGTTTAAGAAGTCCTCACCTGAATACTAGAAAGGCCGGGATCAGGGAACCCTCGTGAGAAAAAAGGCTTCCAGAGTTTTGGCCTGGAAACGTCAAAACTCATTCTCATTGGTGCAGAGTATGGCTGGATATTAAACCACACCTAAGAGGCATGAACATACAACATATATAAAATAATATCACACACAACAAATAACAAAACATCAATAAACCATTGAACAAATTTAGCCTGAAAAGGGAATTAAAACATCCAATCAGAGCAGTATCAAGTAAAACCAGTCACTGGAGTTTCTGATTAACTTTCTTGTTTGTATGTCTCTTTACTAACATTATCCATGTTGATGAGGCAGCCAATGGTCTGTAGGGGGCAGAAGATGTCATACTGTCCGTAGTGTTGCCCAGTACTGGGATTCCAGATAAGATAGCGATTCTGTTCGTTAGTCAACACGTACGCTGTAGGGCCCTAAACGACAGATGCGTATATATACAACACACATACAAACAATGTATTACAGTTATCTTTTTATTGTCCATTTCTACTCATTCATTTTATTAATAAGTAGTGATGTGTAGACCAAGTATGGTCACCCATAATCGGAATTTGTCCTCAGCATATAACCTATTCCATTTAGTGCACAAACATTAGGAGCAGTTAGTAATGAACACACACACTGCATACTGTGAACACGCATAGTAAACAGTGGGCAGCCATTCACTGCGGTGCACATGGGAACAACTGGAGGTAAAAGGCCTGGCTCAAGGGCACCTCAGTTGTTGCCTGCCCGCATTCAGAATCAAACGAATAAAGTCTGACTCTCAAACCATTAGGCCAAAATTGCCCCCTTAATGTTGTCACAGTCTTACCATAACAGCAGCAGGAAAATTTGTGACACCCATTCTTTGTTTTTAGTTGGTATGTTAAACAGTTTGATTGGCCAAGAGGCCTGTCAGTCACCTCAGGAATGGCCGTGCCTATGATAAGCCATGCCTTCTTCCCCATAGACAGGAAGTAATTGCAGAGTAATACAGCATGTTCTTCCTCATTTCCTGCCAGCAGCAACAGAAATTGCTAAAAACACCAAAATATACATTAAAATAAAATCTTACAGATCAAACTGCGACAAACAGGAATAAAGGCAGAAAGAAAGAGTGTGTACTCACATCACATGTGCTCCATAAATCACACACTCTTGTAAATGACACACTGTCTGGAAGAGTGGGGAGGAGTGACACATATCGTGCAATTAACTCCTGAGGAAGAACAGAATAACAACAAAAGATAACGGCAGAGAAAATAGTAGAGAAAACAGCAGTCGTAGAGAATACAGAAATATCACCAGAATGAGACCATCAACATGGAAGTCAACTGAACAGTTAAACAGCCCAGTAAAGGATGTGTCAATGACCTGAGTGCTTGACCTACCCAGTGCAGCTGATGAGTGATAAATTACATCTTTTCGATCGTAATCTTAGTTTTTTGTCACAGTAACAACACAAAATTAAACAAGGCTGTACATTGCTGGAATTATTAAATTATTTTTTTTTCCTGGAAAATGAATAAAACAACCGCTGTTTCTATATTTTCATTTGATCTTTTTTCCAATTTGTTTGTGTGTCAATTAATTGAATACAGCATATTCATTTTAAATGTGTGTGCTGTTTTTGTGTAAATACAATACATTTATTTTAGTAAGTTGCATACCCTGTGCATATTTATAGGCCTTTATCTCTAATTACACAATGGATGAAACAGCATTTTCTAATTTTATGAGGAATAGCCTGCTTACGGCTCTAATAGTCTTTCTACGGCTCTACGGAAAACAAAAACTTTCACTTATGGCTTTTCGCTGCTGGTTAGGATTGAAAGCCAGATTAACTTGGAAGAGTTTTATTGATTAGAACATGTCATAGAACATGCCACAGTAAAACCTTACTTTATGAGATTTGTCATTCTTTAACTATGTTTAGATTACAGTAGCTGTCATTATTTTGTTTTGATATTTTATTTTTGGCAGACATTGACAAGTACAGACATTGCTGGATGCACTGCACTAGGACTCAGTGTGAACAGTATATTGTTTGGATCCATTTTACTTGGGTTAAGCAAAATTAGGTTTGGGTGAATGAGAGATTTTGAGCTGTAAATTGAATTTAAGCCTACTTTTATTCCAAACTGTCCTGACAAAGATTAAGCATGCGGATGTACCGAGGTTTCCTGATAGCTGTTTGGAAAGGCATCCAGCAGCTCCTGGGGGGGGGTCAGAGGTCTAATGAATCGTGTGACGATGACAGTTTTGCCACTGATGTCAGTTACGGTAGTGAGACAAGGCCGGTCAGAGAACCGTTGACTGGCCTCCTTCTCAAACTCCTTACATGCCATCAGCAAGTGCTCCACCTCCTGAGTGTCAAACTAATGCACAGACAGTAAAGAGGTCAAAGGTCAGACCTAGGAATGAGTTTGAGGTTTCCTCTATTTTATTGACTTCAGGTAAATGTAGCTAATCCAAGACAAGTATAAACTACATCAGTTAAGTTTTGCATGGAGAGATATTTAACCCCTAGGCAAACATACTGCTCTATACCAAACTTTAATAAACAGACAGAACACTTAAATGTTTCATGTTCAATACAGATTAAGTTAAATGATTTTCATATGCTGTTGATTAATGTCCTGTCCCCTAGGGTATGAAAGCAAATAAAATTAATGTGTGCACCCTTAAGGCCCAATCACACCAAGAATGATAACTATAAAGATAACCATAACAATAGTGCCCACACCAATAGGCTATAAAACTATATGTGCTCTAAACTTGTGTGCTGCAGTAAATGCACAAGACCTGTAAAACCAAATGAATTTGATTGGCTGTCAGTGTCTTACTATTCATCAGCTTGCAAAAAAAAACGCTCTGAAAGAGACCCAATGATATAGCTCCTTGTATATTTATTGTTAGTTATAGCATAGTATTCTTTTACATTTAAGATGATTTTTAAAATTAAATCTTTATAGTTATCACTACTGTCCAAATTCCACAGCCCTTTACTGACATACTTGCAAGTATTATGCAAAACTTAACATGGACAAATGTGATAAAATCACACCATGTAAACACAATGTGTTGTGTAAGGGCTTGTGGCTGTAATTTAAAAACATTGTGCAAACACACAAGTTTTATTTGTTTTCACTGAGTGACTACTTTAAATTATTCTTTGGTCCTGACAGCATGTAATAGTGGGGTCACTTTCGTTTACGAGAATGACCCATGGTCTGTCCTAAAAGATAAACTTAACTTAACTCTATTGAACCTGAAAGAAGACTAGATGTTTACATTGCCTGCAGCCCTCAATTATGTTTCCTTTACTTCCTTCATCTAATAAAAGCATCCAATAAAACGACGAGTTTTTCCAATAAAACAGACAAATTTTACAAAATTCATGACAATCATTTCACTTCGTTTCAGTTAAAAACAAACGGCATGGCGATAAAGCTTTTGTAGGACGAGAAAATCACCTTCTCTCTGATGGTCTCTCCTTGCACCAGCTGGGGTTCAATGGTGATGAAGAGGCTAAGGAAGGTTCCTTCACTAAGACTGCGAACAGCATCATATCCACCTTCACTGCCCAAACATCGCTCCTTACTGTATCCCAGCAGAACCGGAGGAGTGGACACCTTAAACGTTCCATCAATCTAACCATACAACACATGAATGTCCCATTGACTGGTGGTCACAGCCTATCAAACCTGGATATTTCCATTTTTACTAAAACGGCTAATCAACATAAATACAACAATTTAATCAACAAATCAGAGGAGAATTGGACCACACACAGTTGCATTGAGGATGGTTTTAAAGGATGTTTACAAATTATATGAATTTTTAATGAGAAAAGCATTGAGACAGTTTAAAATGACTGTCTGTTGCTAAACAACTATTCCTTTGAATTTGCCATGCTGACCCTGTTCTGGAACCAGTATCCAGTGTTAAAAGCAGTGGTAACCCCTATTAAAAATAACAAGTATGAAAGTATATAATGTTTAAAACAAACATTTTAAAAAACTGGGTTTAAAGTACCCTTAACAGTGGACTGTTTTCTTTTTTTATGTATTTTTATGTAAAAAAGCTCTTGCCCGAGACTGTCGATAGATGGTGCTAAAGGGAATCTTGATGGAACCGAGCCAGTGTCTCTCAATCCGAGTGTGAATAGTGTTTCCTCTCTCTCTCTCATCCTGAAAACAGATACACAAATTACTTTGAATTGAAGCTAAATTACTTTGAAATGTTACGGAAAATTAAGGTCCAGAACAAGGTGAATGTTTCTCACCTCCACTACACCATAGAGAACCTCATCAAAGAGGTTGATAAAAACGTCATCACTGACCGACTGCAGACTGGTGGAGCTGTAGTCTCCATTTGGAGCACTGAGATAAACAAATAGTTTAACATTGTTTGCTGAATAAGTGCAGCATGAGTTAAGCTAGTGAGTTGAGAGTAATTGTTAAGTATCAATTATATAACAAAATAAAATAACTACATAATAATAGTAAAGCTTGAAGATTAAAGTTTGAAGGTAGTACATTAAATATGTAGATTACTTCAGTTTGTTCGATGTTGCAGATTCAAATTTATGTTTTTGCATGTTGGAAGCAGGCTTTAATATGATGCTAGCATGATAATAGTGTGATTTATTATGATTAATCTAATCAAAAATGTGATGTGTATTTTCAATTTAGAAACATGCTAACATCATATTCTGTTCCTGTCCCTGTGATGAGCTCTATTTGTGAGGCAGGCTGAGTTGTTGTTTGTGTAATGTGTTAAGTTAGAAGTAAGGCTGTCTATTTAGGCAGTAGGAAGCAAGGTAGCTCACAAAATTTTGGAACAAATCTATAGGGTTTATTTAGTGTTGACAGTCATACTGTTTTAAGTCCTTCTGAGATGTTATAAGCTGACCTGAATGGCAGGATAATCTCCTCGTTCCAGCAGGGGTTTGGACCCTCAGCAGTGGATGTCTGGAGTACTGAACGCTGGAAAGACACCTCCACAAAAGGTCTGATCAGAGGCTACACAACACAAACACACCATAGAGAAAAATAACATCAACCTGAAATGATCCCACAAAATCCAGCAGCTCAAATTGGAAATCATTATTATTAACTTACCATTGCGAATCGGGGTAAGGAGACAGTTTTTTCTGTACATACAGTACTGTGCAAAAGTTTTAGGCAGGTGTGAAAAAATGCAGTAAACTGAGAATGATTTCAAAAATAACTAATAAAAGTTTTTTTAATCAATTAAGAAAATGCGAAGTGATCGAACAAGCATTAATTCTTATCGGTACACTTCGCTAACTTAGATATATAAGGTTCTATCTGCGTTTTGACCAGTTTTGAGATATTGAGGTTTAAAGTTTTTGCATTGTAAATACCAAAACTGATAAGTGGAACAAATTATTTTAAAGCATCAGAGTTACAGACACCCCAAATGTATTCTAAATATGAAATATTAAAATTCTACCTAATTTAGAATATTAATAATTTTGGAACAGGTCAATTGCAGATAGAACCTTGTAACTCTAAGAACTCACCTTGGAATTACAAGGTTCTATCTAACAAAACAGAAAAGACAACAATGATTTAAGAAATATTTACAATTTACTCATGTAGCCTATCTTGAATATGTTAAATGTATGTCTTACAAATGTGTTTTCATCTATCAAAATGTTATATCTAAGCTTTTAATTGTACAGTGTTGAGTCCAGTGAAGAAGCAATTTTTTGAGTAACACGCTCCAGGCAAATAACAAGACAGAAGGCTTGAATGGTGTAAATCATTGTTTACCTTGTTTCATTATATGGATCATGCTACTCAAGCAATTGTCTGAAAGATGAAAACAACAACTGCAACAAAAACATAAACCTATGACTGCCTTCATAGATTCTCGAATAGATATTTTAATATTCGTATTAGCTAGCACTAGTTTAAATTAACAATCACTAGCTAGCGTACGCTAGCATGAACTAGTGAAGGTGTTTTGAAAAAGAAAAGAAACTGGCAAAGTTGAGGATCGTAGATGCAGTGGTCGGCCAAGGAAACTTAGTGCAGCAGATGAAAAACACATCAAGCTTATTTCTCTTATAAACTGGAAGATGGCCAGCAGTGCCATCAGCTCACAACTGGCAAAAACCAGTGGGATCCAAATACACCCATCTACTGTCTGAAAAAGTCTAACCAGAAGCGGTCTTCATGGAAAAGTTGCAGCCAAAAAGCCATACCTCCGACATGAAAACAAGGCCAAGCGACTCAAATATGGACAAAAACATAGAAACTGAGGTGCAGAAAAATGGCAGCAGGTGCTCTGGACTGATGAGTCAAAATTTAAAATATTTGGCTGTAGCAGAAGGCAGTTTGTTTGTGGAAGGGCTAGGAAGCGGTACAATAATGAGTGTCTGCAGCAACAGTGAAGCATGGTGGAGGTTCCTTGCAAGTTTGGGGCTGCATTTCTGTAAATGGAGTTGGAGATCTGGTCTGGAGTAATGGTGTCCTCAATGCTGAGAAATACAGGCAGATACTTATTCATCATGCAATACCACCAGGGAGTCGTTTGATTGCCCCAAAATTTTTTCTGCAGCAGGATAACGACCCCAAGCATACAGCCAATGTCAATAAGAACTATCTTCAGTATAAAGAAGAACAAGGAGTCCTGGAAGTGATTGAATGGCCCCCACAGAGCCCTGATCTCAACATCGATTCTGTCTGGGATTACATGAAGAGACAGAAGGATTTGAGAGAGCCTACATCCACAGACGATCTTTGGTTAGTTCTCCAAAATGATTGGAACAACCTACCTGCCGAGTTCTTTCAAAAATTGTGTGCAAGTGTACCTAGGAGAATTGATGCTGTTCTGAAGGCAAAGGGTGGCCACACCAAATATTGATTTTGATTTCTCTTCTGTTCATTCACTGCATTTCATTAATTGATGAAAATAAACACTTCCATTTTTGAAAGCATTCTCAGTTTATAGCATTTTTTCACACCTGCCTAAAACTTTTGCACAGTACTGTATACTGATGTGATGTACTTGCTCAATAACTTTTGTTCATTTTGTTAATCAAAAAAGTTACAAAAAGAAAATTTAACTGATCTTGTTGTTAGGTCTGAGATGTGTTACCTGTTCGAGGGGCCACTCACTGCCCTGTATGGGTGTCTGAGATGACACAGGGACTATAAATGGCTCTGTGAAAGACCGGGCCAACTTTGCTGATATGGAGGGTTTGCTGAAAATACAACAAATAGTATGTACATGTACATGTACTAGTATGTACTATTATCAAAGTATGTACAAAAAAAACTAAATTTGTCTGAAAATGTCAGTGGTGTTTGCCTGTGCAAAATCAGAGTTTGTGGCAGTCAAACAGTACAATTATTAGTGAAATCTGTTAAGTCAGATTTTCCAAAAAACTGCAGGCTCTATCCCACAGCAACTAGCATGACTTGTCTATATGCAAATCAGGCCAAAAGTCCTAGGCTAAAGTCTAAGCTTTAATGATTAAAAATGAATCTCTGGACCTGTTCATACCTGGTGTGAGGTCTTCGTGTAGGGATGTCATATCCTCTGATGATGTTCACCAGGAGTTTGATATCTCCATCTGAGAGGTTCTGAGTGGTCACCTTCCTTCTCTCCTTCCTGCGAGGCTTTAGGGGCCTTTTGGGCTTGGCCAGTTTGAACAGATTCAAGCCCAAAACCCTGAAAGTGTGTTTGGCTGAGAGTCAGTGTAGATATACCCATAATGCACTGGAGTATCGTGCAGGTATTACATTTAACACTCAACTTCTATTAGTCTCACATACACAAGGAATTTGTTTAAGATAGATATTTTATAGGTGCTTTATTAAAGTCTATATTTCTACCCCAAACAAATACATAAACCTATTGACAAAAACAATACTGAACACTGAACACAATGCAAAGACGTATTTATTTTTAATTTGTTATTTAGTTTATGTTGAGTTTGTCGCCTAAGGAAAGAATACACATCGCTACCTTAGAATTATAAGGTTCTATCTGACATTTGTCAAAATTGAGTTAGACATATTTTTACTCTAATATGACTTATTGGCACTATTAAAGGTGTTTTATTTAAAAAAATGCATTTTGCGGCGACCTAATCATAATTTGAAATGTACACAGGAGGACCAATCAGATCTTACCTATTTATGTTGTTACTGATAAGCCTGTCCCAGTCCCACTGGTTTAATACTGTGTTATGAGACTTGGTAAATGTGAAAATGTCATTAAAAGCAACAAGGAAAGTGCTATAGATTTCTCGAAAAGCCTAAATATCTTTGTGTTTGACAACTTATTTCACTAGTGTATGCTAGCTAGCGATTGCTAATGCTAACTAGCGCTAGCTAATACAAATATTATAATATCTATTCGAGAATTTGAAGGCAGTCATAGGTTTATGTTTTTGTTGCAGTTGTTGTTTTCATCTTTCAGACAATTGCTTGAGTAGCATGATCCATATAATGAAACAAAATAAACAATGATTTACAGCATTCAAGCCTTCTGTCTTGTTACTTGCCTGGAGCATGTTACTCAAAAAATTGCTTCTTTACTGGACTCAACACTGTATAATTAAAAGCTTAGATATAACATTTTAACAGATGAAAACACATTTGTAAGACATACATTTAACATATTCAAGATAGGCTACATTGTAAATATTTCTTAAATCATTGTTATCTTTTCTGTTTTGTTAGATAGAACCAATTTGATTCAGAATCCAAGGCGATTTAGAGTTCTTAGAGTTACAAGGTTCTATCTGCAATTGGCCTGTTCCAAAATTATTAATATTCTAAATTAGGTAGAATTTTAATATTTCATATTTAGAATACATTTGGGGTGTCTGTAACTCTGATGCTTTAAAGTAATTTGTTCCACTTATCAGTTTTGGTATTTACTATGCAAAAACTTTAAACCTCAATATCTCAAAACTGGTCAAAACGCAGACAGAACCTTATAATTCTAAGTTAGCAACATGTTAAAGATGTCTTGATTGTGATTTTGTAGATAATGCATTTGTTGTGCTTATACCACAGATATTTAGAATACTGATATTTCATATCTAATTACTATATTAGATATGAAATATCTAATAACTAATGTGGCAAGTGGCCATGTAATCCTTCTGTGTCAGGGTTCACATCACGCTATAAGTTTGTTATCCTTTACTTAACATATCTGAAATTATTTCATTCAGCCATTTGCATTACCATTGACTGTGGGGGCAGTTGTGGCCTACTGGTTAGTGAGTCAGGCTTGTAATCAGAAGGTTGCTGGTTTGATTCCAGTGCCAGCCTTGAGCAATGCACCTAACCCCTGATTGCTCCTTGGGCTCTGCAGTCATAGCTGCCCACTGCTCCAGGTACAAGTGGTGGGTTAAATGCAGAGATAACATTTCGGGTATGGGCTACCATACCTGACAAAACATGTCACTTTTTAACTTGTAATGAACAATCAATTTTAAACTGATTTATACATAATCTCAGACATTATTATAGTCTTTATCATCATTATAAATAACTTTCAGTAATTCACGAATTTATTTTCAAATCAACATGTTAGCTCTGCAGTCCTAGTAACATGACTTTTACACTTATAATGAACAACAGAAAAACAGTGTTTATAATGAAATGACTCTGTGGCTTTGGGGGGGGTACACATGCACGCACACAGAAATGGACTCTAAACGCACTGATTCTACAGTAAATTACGTCTCATGAACACACGGATCAGAGAGCAGAAACACCAGGAGAATAAAGATTTAAAGGAACAGAGAGAACTGAGAACCTACCCAGAACCTGCACCACTGAATATATTGAAAACATAAAAAAGAAAGAAAGAAATGAAAGACGAGAACTGGCATAAATCACTTTATACCTATGTAAGATGTAATGGGGACAGAGGTGCAGTCTGCTCTCCAAAAACTATGCTCAAAGACCAAACATGCCAAGAGACCACTAAAAATTAAAATCGGTTACCAAATTTTGTTTAAAGTGCCTCTATTATGCTTTTCAAATATTACCCTTATTGTAGTGTGTAATGTAGCTGTCTGTGAATGTAAACTATCATTAAAGTTGTAAATCTGACAGCTGTGCAAAAATATTGTCCCCCAAAAGGAGTTGACTCTGAACCGCTTTAATGACTCATCATCTATTAGAATGTCAGATCCGTTATCTATATACGTCACTGGGCAACACATTTGCATAATGCCTGCCTATGGTCTTCACTGGCTGCCCGAGAACAGTGTATACTCCGACCCACCCTCAAATGCTTCTGCTGGTTGCGTCACATCAAGAGAATGCTTATTATACTACAGATTAAACTTCATGACAGCAGAGGTTTTCAGCTTTGCTCAGCATTTTGATACAGTTCCCACACAAGCACCTCAAATTAGAAATAAAGTAACACTGCTTTCACATCATGTTATGTACCACATACTAAGTTTAAAATTACCCCTGAGAAATGTCATGCTCTACCGTGCTTATGGTAATAAGCATTTTGTGTCAGATATTGCGGTATATGCAGGAATACAAATCACAAAAGGCTGGACCAGCTGGTCAATCAGAGTGGAGTAGGCTCATGGAAAGGAGTTTAGAGGAACTGAATTATTGAACTGCTTCAAATAAACGTTTTAGAATCTTTGAAAAATGAGTTGGTATTAAATGTATATTATGAGAGATTATATTAAATGACAGTGTTTTTTATTTTACTTGGAACCATGTAAACTCATGTAAACTTTAATATTCATCTAAAAATAATACTAATTTAATATTTATATCCATATCTAAATGTGAAATCTAGAAGTTGGTACAGAATTACTGGTGTACTGGCTAACACATCATTAGGACTCCACTGAAACTGCAGTACTTGAGACGACATAAAATAGAGATGTTTACCCAATACTGGGAATTTCATCCTCTGATACCACATCGGACAGGATAATATGATGCTTTGCTAAGAGGAAATGATTCATGACAGACTCTCGCACCTGACACAGACAAAGAAAAACAGAGACACATTATCACACATCTGTCCAATGTCTTCACATTATTCAAATGTAAAGACCTTTGAATAGTAGAAGAGAGTTAAAACGAAGACAGAAGAGCTGAGGGGAGAAAAGTAGAGCCAAGAACGTGTGTCACTCACTCTCTGTAGATATTTGGTTACGAGAGCTCGATGGACATCAATGTGATCCTTTGTGTCAATCATTTCTCCCTCCTTCATTCTCCTCTCATAACCCTGCAACACACATTCAGTTTATATATTTTACATTTACATTTATTCATTTGGCAGACGCCTTTATCCAAAGCAACTTACAGTGAATTCAAGCTATACATTTTTATCAGTACTTGTATTCCCTGGGATTGAACCCACAACCTTTGCGCTGCTAACGCAATGCTCTACCAGTTGAGCTACAGGAATACCCTTAATATACTTCACAATCCGATATAATTTAGTTAACTGGCTTTTGAAATTACTGCAATTAACAGAATAAAACATTCATTTGTGGTCACTGGTTTACTTTTACATAGTAACTGATTAGGTTCTTCCTAAAAAGACAACATTGTTATTACAGAAATGAAAGTTAATGAAATGAAAATTCTGTGGCAGCCATTGACGTCTATTGTAAAGACACAAAACCACACATTTCTCAGACCATCTTCTTTGTGTTCTACGTAAGATAAACTGTCATATAGGTTTGGACTGACATGATGGTTAGTATTTGATGAATTTTTTTTTGCAATGAACTATCCATTTTAACACTTTAGCTGCTAGAACCCATTTAATGATTGATGTGGTTTTTATTTTGGTTGACTTACTATTTTTCTGACCTAAAAGTATAATTGATCATAAAGCACAGAGCCAACTTTGGTAGGACAGTCTCAAATCTCATCCACTATTGGTGAGTGCACAGACATCTGATCCACACTAGGTGGTGGTAAATAAGAATTTAGAATTCAGGAACTCAGGAAGCTTTATATCTGTCTGGACAGACTGTCCAATTTAGATGTGCACGTTTTTTTTCTTTAAAATGACTGAGTACACACACCAAATTCCTGTGATAAAAAACCCTTATAATTGTGCAACTGTGTGTTTGAGGAAACTTAATTTGTCACTGGACAACAAATGCATCCACATTGTGTTCTTTTGTTTGGCAATCATGGCTGCTTTTGTCACTTTTTTCTATTAGCCTGGACTGGATGATTGTCACTTACTGTGGCAAATATTCTGGTATTTGGCCAAACAAATCAAATAAAGATAAACTGAACTCCCTTTAGTGAATGAGATTGAAACAAAGATTATCTTGTCTAAAATAAATGAAATAAATCTTTTTTTTTTTAGCTGGAATTAAATCAGTTGTTTAGACCATTTTTATGAACTCAATTTACAAATAAATCCAACTTGGATTACACATTCACGAATGGTGACCTAAATTTCGATATGTTCCTCACACGATCAATAGCATATGGTTACAGATGACTTGGATTATTATATGAGGGGCCTTTCTTGAGGGCTGACAGCCCCAGACTCCATTCACTTTTCATTAAATGAAAAATAAAGACCAGGATATTTGAATTTCAGCTTTCGTGTTCTTCAGAAGAAAGGTTTAAAATGGCATGAGGTTGAGTAAATAGGTACAAAATTAGATTTTTAAATTTTTTGAGTGATCTCACCTGGAAAACTTTTTCCGATATCTCACGCTCCGCGCAGGGGACACATTTAAAGTGACGGAATTCTGCCACCTCCTGACTCCTCAGCCTCAGGAGACGAAAGCGTCTGGAACATTCTAGCTCCTCATCAGTCAGGAAATTAAACTCTTCCTGAAGCTGCTCCAGGCGGAAGTACTCAGGAACTGCCAATTCTCCACCACTTCCCACCTGCACAGGCAGAACAAGATCAGATTAAAAGATAGTAAGAAGTAAGATTATAAGATTATTGCAAAGAATTCTACTAAGAATTGTACCAAGAGTAGCTGCATTATGGAAGCATTGCTGGGGTCATTGGGGTCGAGGTGAGACTCAGCTGCCCACTTTCCCAATTTCTTCATGTCGTTCAAACTGGATGCCCCGATGCATGCAATAGCATCCATCTCCCTTAGACCACTGAAGACACAGAATGAAACAAAACACATCACAACATGTTTAATCCTGTCAGATCTTCAGACTAAAAGAAATATTAAACATTTGCAAGACAAATTATTTTTTCATGTCATTTAATTCATTTTTGGTATAATGTTCTTCACTTTTGTCCCAAAGCTGGTATTTGGCTGCCACTTAACTATCTATTAATCTATAAATTAACTATTAATTATTGGTTAATTTGGTTTCAATCCAAAAGTGGTTTAGTCAGCGAGTCAGTTGTTAATTCAGTAACCCAAATTATTACTCAGACTTTTTTTACATTTGCAACCATTTTAGTCAAAGTCTTTCCAAGATACAAAATGGAGAGCTTTGTCTCTACATGGCCCTCTGACCTGTACATGCCCCCTCCAGGATGACTGTATGGGGGAGCAAGGGGGGCATTGTCCTCCCCCATGGCCCAGGACACACAGCAGGAAAGCGTCCCTGAGGTCATCAGGGTCTGAGTGTTAGTACCATCAGCCTCGAAAGAGAACGGAACACCTACCACAGATAAGACAATTTTTTTCCCAAATTGAGGCACTCCAGAAGATTATGACAAAGTTCCTGCATCTGTGCATAAATGTGTGTTTACCACTGCCAACACCCTCATGGTTACATGTGACTCTCTGATTGCTGCTAAACTCCATCTTCTCAAATAATGCACTACCAGTCAGGACGGAGGACTCTGGAACTGGGAAACACACCTCAGCCAGCTGGGAGGATGAAGACCCAACAGTCTCAAATACCTACATGAAAACATCACACACAAAGAAACAACTAAATAAAGCCTATAGTTTCGTTTTCTAATGGTGGTTCACATTGTTATTTCTTTTAAAATAAAATGTGTAAGTGCAATGAATTAAATGTGTAAACAAAAATTGCACCTGCAGTTTGATGCTCTCTGGCCAGTTGAGTATCTTCAGGTTAAAGATCTGACCAAAGTGAACTCTGAAGTCCATGCTGAGGGTTCGACTGTCTGTTCTGGAAACTTCTTTATCATTGTACAGGACCTTAATGAAGAGAGCACGCTTGGCCACATCCTCTCTACGAACAAACTCACCACTACAGAAGACAAGAAAAAAAACAGAAGCTTTACTTTTTTTGAAGAACTCTAGGGTGTTTAAGGGTGTTGCCATGTTGTTGTGTGGCTGCTAATGTATTGCGAGTAGCTTTAAGTGGATTGTTATTTGGTTGCAAGAGAGTACTGGGTGGTTGCAAGAATGTTTGAGTGGATGCTTAAAACCAGGCTTTACTTGAACTGTAATCAGTAACTAACCAAAGGTCTGAAGTAAGTGAATCTGTATGTATGTTGTGCTTGTGGTAATGTACCGTGGACACTGCTCATTGGAGGTGACAGGTCCTGAAACTGTAAGTTCTGGAATCAGAATCGCCTCTCCGGGTTTCCTGCGAATTCTGGCAGCCTTCTCCCGTATCCTTTGTTCCACATCACTCAGGTCTGGTTTCCCTGGAGGTTCTGGTTTCTCTGGTTCCTCACCAAGTTCTTCCTCAATTACCTGATCAGTCCACTGTAGGTCCTGCTGACTTTTCTTTTTTTGTTTCTTCTTAATAGCTTTCTGGGAAAATAAAAAAAATCTGCTGTAAATCAGTGGCATCATGAGTGAAACATGAAGTGACACGGTCACTGAAATTTAACCCATCCAGTAAATACACACACTTTGGAGTAGTAAGTTGTGAACACATACACACAACAAACTGTGAACACAAACCCTGAGCAGTGGGCAGCACTGCAGCACCTGGTAAGCAACTGTCAGGACCCTGGTCTGATCATCCCGAGTTTGTTGTCCGTGACTTTGTTGTTGTTGTTGTTTGTTGGAGCGTGTGCCTTGTTTTGACAGTTCGCCACATGCTATGCTGTCCGCGTCCACCCCGCCTCTTTGTTTCCTCGTTAGTCTTGTTTAGAGTTATCACGTGCACCTGTTCCCTCTTATATTTTCCTCTTTATAGTTCCCCCGTGTTTTTCCATCCTTTGTCAGTGCGTTGCTTTTGTTTCCGTCTGACCCTCTTGTCTAGTAAAGTCAAGTTTGTTTTCATCCTGTCCCAACTTCAGGCTGTCCTTTAATTTTTGGTTTGCTGTCTTGTTTCATTTGTTTTTGTTTCAGTTACGCTCTTCGCGTTGCTGCCTGGATCTCCCGCTTACCCTCCAGCCCATCCCCACTCAGCTTCCTCTCCTGCCCTGCCTCTCACCCTCCCGGATCCCCCGCTGCCAGCTGTGCCAGCGCCGGATCGGCCCTTACGCCCTCCTGTTTTGTTTCTGCCATTTCACTTCGGTTTTGACTGTTCAATAAAACTTGTGCACCTGCTTTTGGATCCCTGTGTTGTGATTCCTGACAGCAACTGTGGGTAAGGTGCCTTGCTCAAGGGCACCTAAGCTGTTTCTGCTGGTATTGAAATCAAACCAGCAACCTTCCGAGACCTCTAACCAGTAGTCCACAACCCCAAACACAACTGCCCCAAACACTTAATATGTATGAAACACATTTAAGATTATTTTCGAGTTGCAACCTTTGGGTAGGTTTGTGATTCGTGAATTACAAGATTCAGCTGTAAATTACTGTCTAAATTATAAATATCTTAATAATGATTGATAACAGTACAGAAAATGTACTCATCATCAGTGTGAATGCCTTATGATTCTGCACAGGTAGGGGCTGTTTAAACAGCAGTTTGCGTGTAAATCGCGACATGCAGCCATGCAATCTTGCTATTGTAAATAAAAGCTCACAACGCTTGCCCAACTTGCAGGGTCTTTTAAGTGGTCCACTATTCTGGAACAGACATTAATAAGTACCACTGAATATAAAAGCATTTTGTAAGACTCTGCAAAAGACGCAAGCACAATGGACAAATACGTCCTTCTACACAGAAACAATAAAAAAGTAACAAGGTGGAATGGAAAAACATTCTGTGAATGGCCCACAACAAGAACAACATAATATAATGTGATATCTGTAGTACCTGTCTTCTCCTCCAGGATTTCCATTCCTCATATTGTCTCCTGTACTCACTCAACTTCCTCTGATAGTCTTCCTCTGCCTCCACCTGCAGTTCGGACACCTCCACCCTGATCTCCTTCTCAAATTCCTGCTCATCCTGTTCTGCCTCCACCTTCACCCTGCAAAGCATAAGACATGGTTGCTCCTTTCCAGGAATAAAGTACAAACACATAAGACAGAAGCTCTACCTCCTGATGAAGAGTTTATAAGGCGTGTTGGTGAAATTCTGGTAGTCTCTCAAAGCTTTGAGCTCCTTCCACACCCTGATGATGTTCTTAAGAAGAGCTCTGTCCTTCTCCTGCTCCAGATCACATAGCTGACGAGTGTGTCTGGTAATACATAAACCAGACTGAGAATTGTAAAAAATGTAAAAATCAAGTGTCACATGAAATACTAGAAAACAATTTATAATCACCTCCCCATCTCCACACATGGTTTGCCGTGGCAGGAACAATTCAATGTGTGCTTTGTTTACTATTGTATGCAATCAATGTGTGTGCGCCTTGTATATTATTATTATTATTGTGTATGTTAACATACACAAGACATGAAGCAGGAGATAAACTTGATTAGCATCGAGAAAGAAATACGAAGGCTTCAATGTAAAGAGCAGCAGACTAAACATTGTTCAGAAAAAAATATATAATATTTATAGATTTTGGATGAAAAAACTAGAAATTATTTTAAGATTTACTTGGGTGGAACCAGAACTAAAATGTATTTTATTTTGGGATTTACAAATAGTCATACTTGGTGTTTTCTTAAATGAATTAAGAGTTCTTACGAGAACGTATAAGTATTACCACATTAGCCTGGTTCTGCCTATCAAGCCTATCTGCCTATCAAGCATCGTACATCCTTTTAATACTTTGCACCCAAACTCTAGAACTCTTTACAGTGTTGTCCGGGAGGCAGATACATTATGTCAGTTTAAATCTAGATTAAAGTCTGTTTGTCTTTCATTTTCTGTTTCTAAGGTCCTGTGGTCAACTGCATCCAGACTTTATCAAGACCACATGGTGGTGAGATGGGATGGGACGACCCCGACACAGATCAGTGGAAATATGATGGACATAAATTTCCTATTAACTACTTGCCTACCTCCAGCCTAGTTAAATACTATGTTGTTTTCTGCCTAGTTACAGCAGTGCAATGTTATAGCTGCAATTAATAACATTGTGCCTTTGTCACCATCTCTGTTTGTAACATTCCTCAGTGCCTGATATTTGCCACAAAATCAGACCCAACAGGTTTAAAATCGATATAGAATTACAAATCAGTATTAGCAGCTATTCGTTTTTATCCAAGAAAGTTACAAATTGCAGCTTTAATGTGCCGGAGGAGAATTGGCCCTCCCAGTTAAGCCTGGTTTTTCCAAGTCTTTTTCCACCCTTGGGCAAGGTGCCCAGCCCGACAGGGCCGCTCCCGAGCGGGATGGTCAATGAGAAGTGACAAGTCAGTGACAACTCGGTGAGAAGCGATAAGTCAGTAAGATATACCGAGAACCGGGGCAACCCCTGGCGGGAGGAGTGCACCGCGGTGGCATGGCCGGACCACCACTGGTTTTCCTTCTTCCTTGCCCGGAGAACTCAAACGTGGTACAGTGCTTTATTTTCAGTATGAGTACGGACCGTGAAAGCCTTCTGGCTTTTTGAGTTTTAAGAAAAGTAACCATAGGGATAACTGGCTTGTGGCGGCCAAGCATTCATAGCGACATCGCATTTGAAATCCTTCAATGTCGGCTCTTCCTATCATTGTGAAGCAGAATTTACAAAGCACTGGATTGTTCACCCACTTAATATGGAAAGTAAGCTGGGTTTAGACCGTCGTGAGACAGGTTAGTTTTACCCTACTGATGATGTGTTGGTGCAATAGTAATCCTGCTCAGTATGAGAGGAACCGCAGGTTCAGACATTTGGTGTGCGCTTGGCTGAGGAGCCACTGGCGCGAGGCTACCATCTGCGGGATTATGACTAAACGCCTCTAAGTCAGAATCCCCCCTAAATGGAACGATACCGCAGCACTGCGGTGCAGGGCCGGGGTTTGGGAGTAACGGGTTCGGGAATTTAGGGGACAGGCAGCTGTATCGCCACCCGGAAAGGGGCTATGGAGTTGGGGTTGGGCTCGTGTTGTAGAGAGGGTGGAGGGCTGTCAGCGACCCGAGCTAAAAGTTTCCCGGACTTAGGGTTTGGGAGTAACGGGCGTGAAAATGTAGGGGACAGGTGGCCGTACCTCATAAAATGCTATCTTTTCATGCTCCATGAGCATCTAGCATGTTAAATGACAAAATGTCACAGTCTCAGAAGTACATACCGTTTTAGTAGGCAGTCTAAATACATTACCCTCTCATAGACCACTGAGAGAGGTATGAGCCTTCACACATAGATATCACACATTAGATATCTTAATGAACAATAAATAAACAATAATTTTGTATATTTTGCAATAATATCATATATTGCCTTGGTACAATGAGCATACACACACCCTAAAAAGAGCTGCCCGGAAAATGGAACGAAATTGGAAACAACCTAAACTAGAGGTATTTTGTACAGCATGGAAGGACAGTATTTCAAAATACAGAAAGCTTTAAAAAGCTCCAAATCTGCCTACTTTTCAAACCTTATAGAAGAAAATAAACACAACCCTAGACATTTATTTAATACAGTGGCTATATTAACAAAAAATAAGCATCGACTGGTTCTAACACTTGTCAATATCATAGCAGTGATGATTCCATGAATTTCTTGAAAAAAACTAATATAATCAGAGAAAACAAAAAAAATCACAAACATCCAAATGCCTGCAACATCATCGGAACAGATAACGCATCACAATTCGCCCAAGGAACAACTCCAATCATTCTTCATGAAAAATAAGGATGATCTGTCAAAAATAATAAAATCATCTACATCAACAACATGTATGCTAGATCCTATACCTACCACTTTACTGAAGGAGATGCTTCCTGAAATTATAGACCTTCTCCATCGCATTATTAATTCATCACTGATGTTAGGATATGTCCCTAGGCCCATTTCAAACCTATCTTCTATTTCCAAAATACTTGAAAAAGTGGTGTCTTCACAGATATGTTTTTTCTTGGAACGAAACTGTATCTGTGAGAATTTCCAGTCAGGATTCAGACCATATCATAGTACAGAGACTGCTCTCGTCAGAGTGACAAATGACTTGCTCTTGTCGGCTGATCGTGCCTGCATCTCTCTTCTGGTTCTACTAGACCTTAGTGCAGCCTTTGACACTATTGACCATAGCATTCTGTTAAATAGGCTTAAAAATTATGTGGGCATACATGGAACTGCACTGGCATGGTTCAAATCATATCTATTTATCCAGTTTGTAGTTGCGAATGAAAAGGTGTCATATCAATCACATATTCCTTATGGGCCCAGTGCTTGGGCCTTTCTTGTTCACCCTGTACATGCTACCTCTGGGAGCAATTATTAGGAGTCATGGAGTTAATTTTCATTGCTATGCTGATGATACCCAGCTGTATATTTCTTCAAGGCCAAACAAGACAAATAATTTCATCAAACTATCAGAATGTATAGTCACTATTAAAACCTGGATGACTAGCAACTTTCTATTATTAAATTCAGACAAAACAGAAGTTTTAGTTATTGCACCAAAATCTTCCACACACAGCAACATAGAATACTGTTTTAGCATTGATGGATGCTATATAAAGCCTGCTACATCAGCTAAGAATTTGGGTGCCCTTTTCGATAGCAATTTGTCTTTTAAAAACCACTTTTCCTGTATCTGTAAAACTGCTTTTTTTCATCTTACAAAAATATATTAAAACTACGACACATGCTCTCTTTGTCAAACACAGAAAAATTAATTCATGCATTCATGACATCAAGGCTTGATTACTGCAATGCCTTATCAGGTGGCTGTTATGAAGAATCTCAAATTCAAGAAAATCAAGCGTGGTAGACCTTTATCATATTTGGCACCCAAACTCTGGAACAGTTTACCCAGTGTTATCCGGGAGGCAGATACATTGTCAGTTTAAATCTAGATTGAAAACTCACCTCTTTAATCTAGCATACACATAGTCTTTTGAATTTTTAACTCAAATCCCTTAAGGGGTTGTTAGGCTGCATTAATTAGGTAACCGGAACACTTCCCATAAGAACCGATCTGCTGGCTCTCACTAAGTCTGTCTGTCTTTTTATTTCCGCAAGGTCCTGTAGCCAGCTGTGTCAGGCTGAGATGGTGGCGGAGACAGGATGGGACGACCAGTGACAGCTCAATGAGACTATGATGGACTTTAATGGACTACTAAAATACTTATCAACCCCTAGATTAGCTTAATTTCATATTTGTTCCCTGTTCTGTCACAGCAGTGAGATGTTGTAGCTGCAATTGTAACATTCTGCCGCCTCTGCTTGTAACATTCCTTAGTGTTTGACACAATCAGACCCAATAGTTTTAAATCAATAAAATTATAAATCGCTAATACCAGCACTGCATTTATAACCAGGAAAGTTACAAATTGCAGCTTTAACGTGCCAGAGGAAAAATGTCCCTCCCAGCTAAGCCTGGTTTCTCCCAAGGTTTTTTTCTATACATCACTGGAGTTTTGGTTCCTTGCCACTGTCGCCCTTACCTCATTTCCACTGCCGCGGTGCCGATGCCGTGCTGGTGCCCAATCAGTGTTTCGACCGAACATTGACAGGTGCTGGTGCCAAAAAGCTGGCACCGGCACGGCACCCTGAAGTTGCTGGTCCCAAAGTTGGAACCACACAAATATGTAAACGCAGAACCATAAACCAAGGTTTACCCTGTTATGATGTTGTCTCGTGAACTGTGCTCGTAAATAACAAAAGTTTGTAGAGCGCTACGTGAATGTAACCATAGCAACATTTTGCTACACAGTTCGGTGCTGAAACCTGTGGAAATGCGTGTGGGTGCCGGACCAGTACCAGTTCAACTCTAGCGCCGGCCCTGGTGGAAAAGAGGTACCTGTTGGCTTGCTTACTGGGAGACTACTGACATATACTTTGAATGATTACAGAATCCCTAGCTATCAAAATATTAATTCTAACATGTATTACTTGTATGTATATTATCTGTAACATATTACTTGTATGTATTTTGTTCTTTTGTTCTATTACTTGTATGTATTTTGTTCTGTGTCTGTCTTAAAGGCAACTGTGATGGAAATGCCATCAAGGACTTTTTAACACAATATTTTAACACCATATTTTGTGTAGAATTTTTATTCAATTTTTGAAGCAATGTAACATTGTAAAAAGCGCTATATAAATAAAACTGAAGTGAATATATTATGTTTTCAGCGTTTTATTTTTCCTTATATGTAAAGCTGGTTTAAAGCAATGCAATGTTGTAAAAAAGCACTATATAAATAAAATTGAATTTAAAAAGAACTGAATACACACTACCATCCAAAAGGGTAGGGTTTAGGGTTACATTCTTTATCAACATTTTTAAAATTATAGTAAATTCATGGCATAACTATGAAATAACAGAAAAGCAACTTTTAAAATAAAATCAAAATAAAACTGCTATATTTTAACATCTTCAATGTAGTCACCCTTTGCTTTTTCTTAATTATTCAGTCCAAACCATCTATTTCAAAAATATTTTGTGAAATTAGCTTATACCTCAATATCTCATTGGCAGTAACTTGTTTTTTAAGGCACAATTTCTTTACCTCACTTCCTGTTTGTATTCCACTATCCTCTGCTGGGTCACCTGACTCAGAGCTTCTTCCCTGTGTAGCTCCAGCATATTATGAATTGTGATTCTTAATCCATTCAGCTAAACAAAAAAAAAAAAACACACATTCAGAATGAGTGTAAGGAACCGTGAGATGACAAAAGGAAGCCCCCCCTCACTTACTTTATCAGTTAGCAGTCGTGTGACATTCTTGTGCTGTCTAGTCAGGTATTGATCGTATAGCTGGGTAAGACAGGCTCCCAGCACATGCTCACGACTGAAAAGAGGGTGATGGGAAAAAATTAGCCCAGACACATCAATGTCTAGCTGGTAGTCCGCCTGGAGATCACCCAGTCTCGCAACGTACATGTTCGCTTGCTTAGACTTCAAAGCCTAAGACAGAGAACAAAATGGGAAATGTAATATGTGTTGCAATTTTAGATGTTTTTATACATTTTTGGTAACACCGTATTTTGATAGTAAAATGTCTATCAAGTGGACGGTCTATCTATAAGTTACACTACAACTCCTTCTCAACTACCAGTTAGAGTATTAGTAGAGTGCTGCTTGATATCTGCTAGGTTTTACATTTTCCCAATAAAAAATATATTTTTGATATTTCTTTCCTTACAATGACTTTGGTAACAGGGTTGAATGGTTAAGTGTAATGAATGCAGTTAACAGTAATACTGCAATGTCTATTGTCTATCAGGACTCACTGGTTATTGGCCAAGTGTTCCTGAAGTCTACCTGATATTTCTCTCTTTTATGTTGTAATTGCTTTGCATAATTACCAGCCCCAAAACACAGCATCAACCAGTTGCATATGTCTGTTAAGGCTTATAATAAAGCTTTAATAATCTGATAAAGTTCTCATGGCGTGTTTGTCTTTGGTATTTGATTACAGGTTTTATTTAACAGGTTTTATATTCAATAAGGCTGCTCTCGTTCACATATTATCTGTTTCCGTCATCAGACAATGGAACAAGTATAAAATTAAAAAATAACATGCAATAACAATAATTACATGCAAAATAATCGCCTTCCTTGTTTCTTTCATACAGTGTGCCTCTGTGTGGGTTTAAAATGACGTGCATTACAGTCTACTAAAAGCTACGGTTTGTCCAAAACATTGGCATATTAGGTCATACTAGTGGCCTTTATCTAAGGTTTTTTTCAGGTGGTCTAAAAAGTCGCTAAATCTAGCGACGAAGTTGCCAAGTTGGCAACTCTGGATATCATTTAACATACTGAATACAAGTTCAGATTTGTTTTTCATGTCTTCCTACAGTCAAATGTAGTTCTGATTTTTTAAATGCTATATGACCTTGCATCTGCATTTCAAATTACCTTACCTATCATAAATGACTGCAGTATTTCATACTTGTGGTCACGCAGACTGTATCATTTAGCTTTGAGTTATATGGGAAGACAAACCCCTGATGAGACTGCATTACTCAACAGACCTATGCAATGTGCACCCAGTACGCAGAGCCAAACTGTTGATTGTGCAATGCACTGATAGGGTGGTGCAGCGCGTTACTGTCTGGTGGGGTAATTTCAATTCAATTTCAAATTAATTTATTTGTACTTACAAAACATTGTTTCAATATATATATATATATATATATATATATATATATATATGATCAAAGGCAATACATAATACATAGTAGTGAAATAAAAGATAATTAAGTAAAGAAAATAAACAGCAATTCAACAGCAATGCTAAATCGAATGCTGCTACTGCATATGGCTAATTAGCACATTAGATGCTAAACTGCTTACAATACAAATTACTTGCAAGTTGACAGCGTTCTAATAAACAGTCTGTAGTTACTAGAGAATCTAGAGTCTTTGTCCTACCAGTAGCGTCTCAAAGTTGAACAACACATTGAGGCTCTTCCTAGGTGTCCCTAAATGAATGAACTTTGCATCCAGCCCCGATGATTAATCCATACAGGTTTAACAATCTTTTTCCTTTGGTTTTACAACCAGCAGCAGCAACTTGGGTAGGAGCAGGTAGGAGCAAAGAACCTCTCTTGCTAATAATCAGACACACCTGCTGCTATCAGACGTGACCATGACATAGCATTGTCCAATCAGCTTCCCTGTTGCACTGTGTTTACAACCAATAGTTTTAAATCTCAAGGTTAAAATCATTTGATCAGATAGATCTTTCTTTAATAATTATGGATGCTAGCACATTTTACCATGATGCTACAACATTTTACCATGATGCTACAACATTTTACCATGATGCTACAACATTTTACCATGATGCTACAATGTTTTAACATGATGCTAGCAGGGTTTAAGCATGATGCTAGCACATTTTAACATTAACATGATGCTAGCAATTTTTAAGATACCGTTAACATGTTTTACAAAGATGCTAACATGATGCTAGCATGATTTAGCATGATATAGTAAAATAGAAATAAAATAATATCTTTGTCAAGCCAACATAATAATAACCCCTAATAGATTAACAGTATGTTGGCTATGTCAAGCAGTTTTTACATTTTTATTCATTTGGCAGACATGACTGACAGTGCATTTAAGGTATACATTTGGTCAGTATTTATGTTCCCTGGGAATCGAACACACAACCTTTGCGTTGCTAACACAATGCTCTACCAGTTGAGTTGACCATTTGACCATTAATAATGGTCAATGGTCACAAAATACATGTTAATACATTGAGTTGACCAGTTGACCATTAATAATGGTCAATGGTCACAAAATACATGTTAAGAAATTATTATTTTTAATTAAATTATGAATTCAAAACAGTAATTTGCAATTTAATTTGTGATGCCATCGTCACGGAGTAAGATTCCAGTTATAAAAAAAATGAGCGTCACCTTTTTACAAACAGTCTGCAATGCGGGGTCCAGCTCATCTTCCAGGTGAAGGAGAGGCAGCCTGAAGGAGGACTCTTTGATTGGGTCCGGCAGAGCAATAATACGCCCATCCTCTCCAAACCACTTCCTTCCCTGGAACAGAAATCACACATTTTATAATTTTTATTTTGTTCAGGAGAACAGAAGTTCCTGCAATAATAACTAGAGAAAAATAATAGGGAAAAATAATAACTAGGTACATTTTCTAAAAGAAATGTGAGTGGTGCTTGCTGTGGGAAAATTAGGGAATATTTAATCAGTGTTAACATGTTGTTAATATGTTGCTAACATGACTACACATGATGCTAACATGATTTTTGCATGATGCTCACATTTTTTGCATGAAGTAGCATGATGCTAGCATGACTTAACATAATGCACACATGATTTAGCCAAATGTTAGCATAATGCTAGCACGATGTTAGCATGACGCTAACATGATAGATATATAAAAATTTGGCTTATTCATATTGTTATGAGGTTGCTAGGGGGATCTAAATGGTTGCTAGGGTGCGTTGAGGAAGTTGCCACGGCAATACCTAAATCCCACTGACAGCCCAGTTAAATAAGGCCACCCTGAAATACAGCTTATTTATTACATAGTTGCTTGGGTACAAGAAACAATAGTTGCTAGGGTGTAGCTGGACAGTTTCCATTGTAATAATTAAGGACTACTTGCCAGTCCGAGTCAAAAGAGGCCACCCACTTGTTTGTACAATGTTCTGATGCTTTTTAAATAGAAGTCAATGGGGCGGTTGCTAAGACATGGCTATGAAGTTGTAATGTCACCATTTGTTGCTGCTTACAAAGCGAGCCATTTGAGCCCAACCCCAAGTCTGTCCGACATTCTGATGCGGAGCTATGACGTCACAAAATTCAGTCCAATTTCAAGTCCATACAATTTTTTGGCCTCTTTTTTTGTACAACCTAAAAGCATCATACACCCGCAGCACACCTCTCCTCAATAAGCTGGTTGATTGGACCATGTTTTGCCCAGAAAAGAATGCAGGAGAGTAATAGTGATGCTGTGCTTTGCAAGCACCACAAAGTAACGGATCAAAACTGCCTTAAAATTTTTCAAAACCAATTGCTTTTGATGGCATTTTTATCTATATTGAGTAGAAAATACAGTGCAGTCCAAATGTCTGAGAACATTTAATTTTGCATTTATCTAGTTTAATACAAAATGTTTAATCACAAATAATAATCTAATTCTAGTTTCGGAATGATATGTCCCCATTTTGCAGCATGCACTCAATCTGGCATGTACTCTACAAGTTTATCCAAATACTGATGGTTCATTTTATCTCAGCAAAAATTAAGAAATGTTCCAAGCAAAGGAGTTAGCGTAGTGTCAAAACACTGCTTACATAAGTGACCTAGAAACAGATATTTATTCTTCAATGTAAACTGTTGTTCCTAAAAATGTCTAAAATAAAAAAAGGAATTTTCAGGTTTGAACTAACAAATCCCAGATTTTCAATGTGGATTCAGATTTTATTACCCAATTGTATGCCAATACACAAAGGTAACTCAAATGTACAGTGCTGTTAAAAAGTATGCCCTTTCCTGATTTTATGTGCATGTCATACATAAAAGATTCAGCACAAAATACCAATTTTAATATAAAACAAAGATAATCTAAGTAAAACACATAATGCAGTTTTAAAAAGATGTTTTTATTAATTAAGGAAAAAAGCTGAGCAAACCTACCAGGCCCTATGTGAAAAAGTAATTGTCCCCTAAATCTAATAACTGGTTGTGCCAACTGTAATCAAGCATTTGTGATAATTGGCAATGAGCCCACTCTTTACGCAACATTGGAGGGTTTTTCAGCATGAACAGCCTATTTAAGGTCATGCTACAGCTTCTCATCGGATTTATGTCCAAGCCTTTTCAAAACCATTCTTTTGAGCCATTTAGAGGTGGACTTGCTGGTGTTATCTGGATAATTGTCCTGCTGCATAACCCAAGTGCACTTCAACTGTCACAAACTGATGGCCAGACTTCCAGTTTTTTTGGTAGAGCACGGTATTCATAGTTTCATTCATTTTGGCAAGTCGTCCAGGTTTTGAAGCTGTAATGCAACCCAGACCATTACACTACCATCACCATGTTTGACTGCTGATATTATGTTCTTTTTATCTTTTTAACTATTGTCTTATCAGTTGAAAGAATATTTGCACAAAAGTCTTGGGGATCATCAAAATGTTTTTTTTGGAAAAGTGAAACAAGCCTTCGTGTTTTTCTTGGTCAGCAGTGGATTTTGCCTTGGAAATCACCCATTTTTTGCCCAGTCCTTAAGGCAAGTGAGGCCTGCAGTTCTTTAGATGTTGTTCTGGATTCTTTTATGACCACCATCAATGCGCTCTTCAAGTAATTTTAGTAGGGTAGCCAGTCTTGGCAAGGTTTACCTCTGTTCCAAGTTTTCTCCATTTGTGTATAATGGCTCTAATCGTGGTTCCCGAAGCTTTGGCTTTGTAACCCTTTCCAGACTGATACATGTGAATTACTTTGTTTCTCTTCTGTTTCTGGATTTCTTTAGATCGCAACATGTGTTATTTTTGTTTTGAGTTCATTTAGCCTATTTCAACTTGTCAGACAGGTTTTATTTAGGTTATTTTAATCTGGCAGTAATCAGGCCTGGATGTGGCTAGTGAAATTGAACTTAGCTTTCCAAAAATGTAGTTAATCACAGTTTATTAATGATATAACAAAGGGGATATAACCTTAGTATGATAACACAAGTATGTACCCAGGTTATCTTTGTCTAATATTAACATTTCTTTGTTTGAATAATTTAAGTATGACAAATATGCTAAAAAATAAAAACAAAATCAGGAAGAGGCAAATACTTTGGGCCCGTTTCAGAAAGGTGGTTAAGTGAAAACTCTGGGTATGTTAACCCTGAAATGTGGGAAACTCTGAGTTTTCGGTTTCAGAAACGGAGATAACTCAAACCCGAGAACGCAGGGTAAGTCAAGCCAGTTTCTGAAAGAGTTACCTATACTCCGAGTCTGTTACCGTGGTAACTTACTCTGTGAACCTAACCTGATCGGGAGCAGGTTTTCTTCATTAAACCCGGAGTTTCGTTCGGTCTCCTCCCCTTTTTTCCGCCAACCCTCCAATCACAGGTGGACAACATAAAGTACAACTCAGAAGTTTTTCTTTAAGACGTCTATTCTGTTAGGAAGGCACACTGAAGATACAACGCCACGAGTATTTACGACATATTTAATGTTCTGTTTAAATATTTCATTCATTCTTTCAGGACATTCATTCATTGCACATATTTCCGTCTTGCAGACTGTTCAAAAGTAAAAATGGCATGTTCTTTCGTAGAGAATCCTGTAGACGAGGAGGCTGCATTAATTCGCAGAGTTACATTTACACCGATAGAGGATTTTGCGTCCCCGAGTGGATTTTTTTGTCATATCCTGATGCGATTTTTTTATTTGAGTGGTACAGTTTACTACTCTGCTAAGCAGCTACTCTAGTGGCGTCGATGGTAAGGCGTGCATCGCAGACGTTTTTGACGCGTTTGCCTCGAGTTCGAATCCTCCTTTTTTTTCCCTCCCTTTTCAAATGTCATATCATATCAAAAAGGCATTTATTTTCAATGAAAATTAAGGACATAATCGAAAGAAAGTATCTAGTGTGGTTAGGGTAGGTGTAGGGAGGGCTCTTATTGTCCCGAAAAGGTGGCATCTATTTAATAATTTGAATTTAATTTGAATTTGCACGCAATATGTTATTATTGTATACTGTTTACAATGTAGTACAATACTGAGGTGCAGATAATTGCCGTTATTTGCAATAAGTAGTATAAATAGCAGAAAATCCTGCATCTACCTAAAAGTATTATAAATATTTAATTATATTTAAATCTATATTTAAAGTAGTATAAATAGCATCTACCTTCTATTAACACTTAAGTGTAAATAGCATTTTACACTGTAAAGTAGCAGTATTTTACACTGCAAACAGTATTTTACACTGTAAATAGCCGCTGCCTTTTTTTTCCAGGTGCTGTTGCCATGGTGAATCGTAATATCTGCGCTCTATTTATCATGGCTTTTTATAGATGTGGTGCAAGCGGTTAACTCAGAGTCAACTCAGAGTTGAAGTTTAAACTCAGAGTTGGTTGAACCACCTTTCTGAAATGGGCCGTTTATCACAGCACTATATTGTATGTACCAATACAACTGTACAACTTAATTTTAATAAAGAATGGCCTTTAAAACATGAATGAAACCGCCATGTTTTAAGGGCTTGGTATGAGTGTCTGCTAAGGAAATTCTTTTATGAAACAAACATTACATACGTTTAATGGTTTCAGGATACGATTCTCCAGAATGTTCTGATTGGTCAGGGAGACAGATGGCCTCTCCCCCACATATAGCCCTTCCTCCTCTAGGTAGCGAGGGCACACATTCTCTGGTAACTTACCAGAGACAGGAGCTATGATACAGTCACACAATCATATTAGTAAGTTTTTGTGTTATAGGAAGATGACCGTGAACTCCATAAGTTTTGTAAGTTCTGTGAACTGATTGGCTGTACCTGGTCTCATGCTAGGAACAAAGAAAATCTCTCTCTCCATCTGCAGCTGCCTGCTGTAGGCCAAATAATCCACCCTCCTTACTTCCAAGAAATCTTGTTCTAATTGGTCGATGATGAACAAGTCCTCCTCCTCAACCCTGACTTGTGAGGCATCTTCATCCTAAACACAGAGCATTCAAATTTACCAAATATTGGAAATATTTTGTAAATGTTTTTGACATTCTGTTTATTAGTTTATTACATTTCTATTTATTAGTAATATTCTTTACATGAAGTGTTTTGGTTCATTTTAATTGTCGTTTTAAAGAACCAAAAAGAATACAGTAACAGTAGTCACCCTGGCTTCCAACTCTTCTCCTTCATACTCTCTCTCCGTTTCACCCACTCTTTCCTCCTGTTCTCCTTCTCCTGATTCAGTCTCTCCTTCCTCCTCTGCTTCTTGACTCCTGGATCGCATTTTCTTATGGCACTGCCCCTCTTGAGGCTCAGGGTCAAAGGTAAAGAAGTTGTACGCCTCTTCAGACGTGGGTAAATCAGCCTCAGCCTGCTCAGTTTTCCAAAACACAACCCATTTAAAAGAATCTTCTGAAACAAGAACTTTAACAAAATGTTTCAACATTTGACTTCTGCACAGCAATTAAGAATAAACCCCAAGATGCTGTGGTTAACAGTAAATTTAGAACAGATAATGGCTGTTAGGCACAATGCAGAGCTGTTCTAAATTCACTTTTAAAATAATTTCTTGATCTGACTGGTTAATTTAAATTGGTCATTTACGAATCTAATTGTGGCTCAACCAATCACAATCAAAGTCCAGAACAATCCATTTTTTAATATAGATTTAATCATTTAATAATCTTAGGAGAATTCTTTGAGGGTGTTACTCGTCCTTGAACCTAGAACATGGAGATTTTTACCTTCATGTCTTTGGCCGCGCATCTAGACAAATCCTGGAACTTTAACCTGGTAGCAAAGGACGAGTGTTCATCAGCCTGTAGATTTGGACCAGTCTGGAAGACACAAGGACACAAATGAAGTAATTATTTGTGATCACCAGATGTGATTTGCTGTGATACAAATTTTAGATTTTAGAATTTTTTTATAGTTGAGTGAAGAGCTTTATAAATCCCCTGGAGGCAATTAAGCTCAGACTATCATTGCGCTTTTCATACAGTATATGCACAACCCTTAATACACAACAAACAAATACATAAAATGCATAAAGAAAAAAACATGATAAAACTAAATGAATAAATAAAAAAAATATATAAATTAAGATGATTCCTTAAAAGAAAATGGTCATTTTGGTGACCATGTTACAATATTCAGTTGGGCTGTCATTTGGGGGGCAGTTGTGGTCTACTGGTTAAGGAGTCGGGCTTGTAATCAGTAGGTTGCTGGTTCGATTCCAGCGCCGGCAGGTAGCAACTGAAGTGCCCTTGAGCAAGGCACCTAACCCCCGATTGCTCCCCGGGCGCTGCAGGGATAGCTGCCCACTGCTCCGGGTGTGTGTGTGTTCACGACTTGCAGTGTGTGTTCACTCCTCACGAAGGATGGGTTAAATGCAGAGGTCACATTTCGGTTATGGGTAACCATAACTTTATATTCAACTTTATATTCAAGAAATATAAAGTTGAATATAACTTTATATTCAAGAAATCACATGAAAAAACAAAAGGTCACCAGAACAATTTACGTTTATCCTTCAGAAATCACAGCATACAGCAAAATATATTTTTCAGAAAAAAAGTTTGAGAAAAAAAAAATGGCCATGGTCTCTGAGCAGTTGCTTACATCTCTGTCGAATCGAGTAAGGGTTTCTCTGTTGCGTAGACTCTGTAGGCGGCAGGCGGGCTCAATAATGGCTTCCTGCTCTAGAAGACTAGCAGCTTTAGACTGAAGAGAGGACACAACAGCGAAAACTAATTATATTCAACTGAAAGTTTGCTTTTTGCCTGTATTGATATCTGTATTGAAATAAATCAATTCCGTACTAAATGAATATTACCTTGGCTGCTTTCAGCTTCTCAGTCATACGCTGTCTCAAGGAGGTTTCTGATTGGCTGGAGCTAGGTCTGATCACAGGAAGAGGAGGAAGATCTAGAGAAAGAGAATGACAGTGTTGTAGCTTTGTGACTTTAATACAGTCAATATACATGTATGCACACACGACCACATATTAAATAACTAATGTAAAGCACCCACTAGTCCCCACGCAAATATACAGTTGAGGACAAAATTATTAGCCCCCCTATGAAATTTTAAGTTTCCTCAAGATATTCCCAAGTACCTATTTAACAGAGCAAGGAATTTTTAACACAGCATTTCTGAACATACTATTTTTCGTTAGAATGACCAAAATACTTATATTTGCACATCAAAACATTGTTATGTAAGAAAAAGCTAAAATGACCAGGGACATTATTATTAGCCCCCTATAAGAAATGACCATTTATTAAGTCATTGCACAAGCCCCCTTTGTGCAGTGATGTGCTTTACCTTCACAGGTGATGTGCGTAAAGGTGATCAGGTGAAACAGGTGATCTCAATAATTATATAATAAAACTCAATAATTAAG